>JBBMJZ010000027.1:1747463-1771025 GCA_037833815.1 Zingiber zerumbet
CAAACATCGAAACCATGACCAAGACTCAAGCTTGGTCAACTAGGTCAACCTTGACCTGAAGGATATTGCACCAACACATGCATGTCTAGGAAGATATGACTTCGACCTAGTGAATATGACTTAGTAGAACTAAGTGAAGCCACTCCTTACTAATCCTACCTTGTTAGACCAAAGTTTTGTACTAAGTTCTATGAGCAGGACTATTTGAAAAATTTTAACGACGTGATTACTCTAATATTATTCATGTGACTCACCACAACTTAGACGTTTTTCTAAAGAATGCTTGCTTGTTGGACCCAAAGTTAAACTTAAATCTAACACAAAGTTAAACCAAATCCTGAAATTCAAACTTTATCATCTCACAAAATTATGGGATTCCCTGATTGAAAATATAGATCGGATGAGATAAATAAGGATTAATTAAATTAAAATTAAAATTAAATTAAACTTAAAATTTAAACTTAATTAAACTTTAACATAAAATTAAAATTGAAATTAATTAAACTTTAATTGAATTAGCTTAATCAAACTTAAATTCTGAATTATTTTAAAAATCTTTTAAAAAATTATTTAAAAAAAATAGTTTAACAACCTTTTAAAGTATTATTTAAAATTTTAACTAAAACATTAATTTATTCTAACTTAAAATAAGATCTAAACCACTAATTAAACTTACATTAATTAAATAAAATTAAAACTTAAAGTTTACTTAAATTAATTAACTTAAACTTAAAATTGAATTAAATAATTAATTGAATTAAACCCTAAATATTAATTCACTTAAGCTTTAAACATTAATCTAAATTAACATAAACCTATTAAATATACTTAATTCAAACTTAAAAACTTTGAACTTAACGTTAACTTAATAAGACATTACGAACCGAAGAAGAAAACTAGAAATGTTAGACTAGGACTCTTATTGTAAAATAAATTTTCAAAGGATTTGTAAATTCTAAGAAAATTTTTTACTTATATTTTCTCAAAATTCTCATCTTCTTAGTGTTTAAAAATTTATTTTGACTTTAGTCTATATCGAACCCATAGAAAGCATGATTCTATAGATCTAGATAACAAACATCTCATAAATACACTAGATTTACCTTGATTATGTATTCAAAACTTAGAATAACGTGAGATGCATAAGCCTCTTTGCATGGACTTCAGATACTTATATCAGTGCATCAATATAAGTTTGCGTAAAAAATACAACAATACATTGATCAAGTTAAGTAGTCATTTTTCAGTAAATTTCTAACTGGACATTATTACTTAACTTGACTAACCGAGTGAATACTACTATCTTCTGATTGTTAATTAGTAACTAATGGTTAAATATTTAAGGATAATTTTTAAATAAATATTATTTTTTTTAATATCAGGTTCAAGGGGAGGATATTTAAAAACTACTTTCAAAAGAGTTATATTTTAAAAATTATTTTTTATTATTTTTGTAAAGTGTTAGTTTAAAAATTCTTTTCAAACCTTACTAAAACTTACTTTACAAATGGTTAAAAATAATGTCTATTTTGAAAAATAAAATGAAGGTGATTTGAAAATTGCTCAATTACTTAAAAATATTTGAAAAATATTTTGAAAGACGTGAACACTGCTATCTTCTGATTGTCAGTTAGTAACTAATGATTAGACATTTAAGGTTAATTTTTAGATAAATATTATTTTTTTAATATCATGTTCAGGGAGATGATATTTAAAAACTACTTTCAAAAGAGTTATATTTCAAAATTTATTTTTTATTATTTTTGTAAAGTGCTAGTTTAAAAAAAAAATTAAATCTTACTGAAACTTACTTTACAAATGGTTAAAAATAATATCTATTTTGAAAAATAAAATAAAATTTTTTTGAAAATTACATTGAAAACTGCTTTAAAATATTTTGAAAGACGTTTTCAGAAACACTTGGAAAAGTTATATCAATTGCTTGTAAAGTTTATCTTTACAAAATATCTTATTGTTAAAAAATTTTAATTTTTAAACATTGGAAAACCATTTGCAAAATTTTAAAAATTCCTTTCAAAATTTAATTAGTTTGAAAATATTTTGCAAAGTCTTTATGTAAAATATTTTGAAAACTATTGTATAAATGTTAACAAACTTACTTTAAAAAGAATTTTTGAAAAATACTTTTTTGAAATTATTTGGAAACGCTTTACAAAATTTAGCTTTGTAAAATGTTTTGTTTTTGTAAAATTTAAATTTTAAAATTTTTAAATTACTTTGTAAAGTTTGAAAAGTTCCTTTCAAATTACTTTGTATTTTTTTTCCTCCCTACAATAAACCTGCAAGTTTTACTTTATATTTGTAAAATTTATTTACTTGAAAATGTTAAAAATTATTTCAAAAGATAACACTTTTTATTTGAAGTGGTTAGTTTTCAAAAACTCGTTTTCAAAATTACTATTATTTGAAAAACTTGGTTTGCAAAATCTATTTATTTTGCTAAAACTTTTTTTAAGTTGTTCAGAAATTTTCAAAAAATCAGTCAAACAATTGGTTGAAATATTTGTAACTTTTGTTTTAAATATTTTGAAAGTTAAGTTGTCAACTTTATGGGCAATTGGAAATTTATACTTAATGCATTGCATTATTTTTTGATGTATGCCAAATGGAGAAAATAGTGGGTTAGGTTAGAAAATTAACTCACTTTACTCAAATTTGCATTACATGTTTAATGCTTGCTTATTTGTTTTTTTTTTCTAATTTTAACGTAGGTTGTCATTACATTAAAAGGGGGGAGATTGTTGGTGCAGGTTGCACTAATAATCAAGTTTTGATGAATGATAAATATGTTAAACTTAAATGTGTTATTTGTCTAACCTTTTACCAAGTGTGTAAGACTTAATGGGTCTAGAGGACCGAAACACCAGGCTGAAGTCTAGCTAGGTTGAGAGTTGGCACGAAGTCCAAATTGGTTGAGATCTAGCAGAAGGAAGCCCATATTTGTTGACATCTGATAGGAGGAAGTCTAGTTGGGTTGACAACTGGCTGAAGTCCAGATTGGTTAAAATATGACAGAAAGTCCTTGTGGGTCAAGAGACCCGACATCAAGGAAGTCTGTAAATGGTAAGTGAGGTAAGTCACTGGAGAATAGAGATCTAGTGAGGACGAGTCATGATGGAACTATAGGCACGGTCCAGCTTAGACCTATTTAGGAAGTCTAAGCTGGGGCCATGACTAGATCCTATTCTTAGGAAGACAAGAGCTAAGTCATAATTTGATATTTTTAATGTGCTAATTCTATTTTGCAAGGTAATTTTTATGCCCGAACTAACTTTTTGTTGTAGGAAAGAGAAAGAAAAAAGTAGTCCTGGCACCAGGAAGTGCTCTGTGCGCCCGGAGTCCTAGCACCCAAAGTTGCTTCGGGCACCCAGGAAGGGCTCGACAAGGAGCAACCTTGGGCTGGTGCCTGGCCAGGCACCTGGGCGGTCCAAGCACCTGGAGTTGCTCCAGGTGCCTGGATAGGGGAAAGTTGATCTTTGCGGTGTGGTGGAGCACAACGATAGGTCATCCCACGTCAGCGGTCCAAGCGCCCTCGGAGGGAGTCCGGGCGCCCAGAGGTGGATAAACTTCGAGGATGAAGTTTCGACAAGAACTCTCCACATCAGCATAGTCCAGGGGCCTATGAGGGGTTGTAGGCATCTGGACGGGGCTATAAAAGGAGGCTTCGACCAGCAGCTTAAAGACAACATTCTCTACAACTTTTATACTCACAAGCTGCTTCGAAAAACTACGCTTGCTCCTTCTACTTTGTATTGTCGGTATACTTTTATTTCCTGAAATCTATACTTAATCTGTGTATTCATTATTCATGATTATAATTATTGCCCAACGAAAATACTCAACAAGTGCAGACATTGGAGTAGGAGTCGTCAAAGGATCCGAACAAAGTAAAAACTTGTGTTAGCATTTGTCTTTTACTTTGATTATTTTCGTTACATATTCTTGACTTTAAAAAAAGTGATGAATGTTATTCATCACCCCTCTAGCATCTTTACGATTCAACAGTTTCTCTGTGTACACGAACATCGATACATTTTCAAAAAAGTACTAATTATTCTGATACCTTTTCAAAAATGAACCCACCATTTTTGTGCCTTGCAAGATAGAATTTCTGGTGTACAACTTGCACAGGAAATATTCCCTTGATTCTCTAACAGATGTTACACAAAGTGCCAAGAAAGAATGTTGGGTCGTTTGGTTGATGGGCCATTAATATGCTTTAATGATAGACTAACCGAGTCCTCTCTAGCGCCTAATCGGACATTTCTCATGAAAAGGGTCAGGTTGGTTAAGGAATAAGGACATTCTTGAGGACTTGGCCTTCACTCATCCTTTCTACTTGGCCAAAGAGTCCGGTCGAGCCGGATGCCTAGCATATCTGATTAGACCCTTAGGACTCAACTCTGAACATAATTAATACCAATCGGAGTTCCATCAATCCTGAGGGACTTGGGATACGATCAGACCAGCAATCCAATCAGCTACACCACTCGGTCAAGAAATGTGTCCGTGTAGTGACGAATGTGAGCTTGGGATCCGATCGAACCAGATGTTCGATCGGCTGGCTCATTCAGCCAAGACATGTGGTCGTACTAGCCCCGAGTGTTGACTCCTCCTTGACTTTGACTGCTACCTTAGCCGACTCTCTTGACTTCAGGATGCCCCTCCTTATTCATTGCATCACAAGCCTCCCTTCAAGTCTAGTTAAAGGAGGTCGCAAGCTCGACTGACTAGACACTTGTGTTTCTTGTGTCTCTCGTTCTCTGATCAGATGCTCAGTCCCTATAACTTCACTTTGCTCGAGTTGATGTCATATAGGCACCTTGAAAATAGGATATGTCTCTCTCCATTAATGCTCAGCATGATGAGCACGCCTTTAATTTTTATCATAAACATGCTTACCGCTCCCATCCTTAATAAATGTGTCCTATATCTTTCTGCCATGTGGCGCACGCTTAATAAAAGAATATCTTGAGATTTGATGTGACCACTGACGCTTCAAATTCAATGGCCTTGATTAATTCTCTCTCTCTCTTGCTCCTCTAATCCAACGACTATGGTGGGGTACTGCTAGCGTTTTTAAGGTTTACAACCTGTGATACAATTCTTATCATTTTCACCTTCTCATCTTCGTCTTCTACTTCACCTTCTTCATAAACTTCCTTAGCTATCGCCGGCGACTATTCCTGTTCCATCTTCCCATCGTAAGTTTATTTTCCTTCCTTTCTTCGCTCACTCTTCCTCTTCCCCACGACCAATGCTCCTCCCACCATCGTCCATGGTCTTTGGTACACTTCCACCGTCTTTGACTTCAATGGTGGGAAGTTGACCAAATGTAACTTACCTAAAATCTTCCTCATGACCACCACATCATCATTCCATCGAGCCATGATTGTGTCCCAACCTTCCCCTTGCCGGCTACCTAACTTTTTTTAAGGACCAACTTTTGGTCGGTTTGCGTTTTCCTTTACATCCTTTCTTCATTGAAATTTGTAACTACTTCCACATTCTGCTTCAATAGCTAGTCCATAATTCCATAAGACTATTGTGTGGCATCATCATCCTCTTCCATATGTATTGGGTCCTCTTACACCCTCGAGTCTTCCATTACTTTTATTACCCCCAAAAAATTTGATTCGGGTGTTTTTATCCTTCAAGACTGGACGAGCATCATTTTCTTTAATAAGATGTCGAATTTCAATAAAGGTTGGAAGTCTCATTACTTTTACCTCAGATCGATCCCTCTAATAACCTTCCAGACAAGTTGGCAAATGGAATTGCCCCTTGTGCCTGAGCTGGGTGTATTCCAATGGAGGTCGATTTACCTCACTGTCTCCAGTCAAATATCTAGTCTGAAGCTCCACATCCATAAGTTACTCGTAGAGGGCATTTTGTATATCTTTAAGAGGGTGTTTTGTATATCTTCAGGCTTAGCCCCATTTGAGCCCAACTGCTCAATAGCTTCGGTGAAAAATTCAACCTTCCTTTACTTTTGTATCTAACTATTTTTTTTTTTATATTTTGTAGCTAAAACCATGTGGAAAGCTTACATTGGAGATTCTACCAAGTTGGATGATGGAGAAATAGATGCCCGCGGTGAAGCCAAGCTGGCAAGCCATGGGCTTATGCCGATTAGCTCGATCAAGGAGTCGATCTAGCCAATCAGTGAAGAGGGCACCAGCCAAGTTGCAGGAAGTGATGCAGCCGCAAACACTGAAGAAATACTACCCCCACCTCTGACCTTCTCTACTACCCGTGGGGGTTCCCTTTGAGTCCACCACCTCTGGAGAATCCTTACTTCAACGCCAATGACGCAAGAGGTGCTAACCGGCTACATTTGCACAATAAATTTCCTCCGAAGCACCGACACTATGTCTACCATCTGAGCAGGGAGGGAGCTCCTCCTCCATTCCTCCAGTACTCAGAGCTGACCCCAACTCTAATTTCATCCGAGCGGACGTCGTCAATCTCTGCCCTGCCGATCGGAGCGATTGTCGCTCAGTATGTCTCTTTTTACTGCCCCCTTCGACTGAACCATCGCAGCCCTGCTCCAAAATATATTTCACCCCCAAATCAATGTCCAAGTCCAAGTCCAACTCATGGGGTCGAACAGACAACACAAGCCCAAGAAGATTAGCGCCACACTCAAGCTACCTTCTCACGAGTGGCTCTGCACCAACCCCACCGAGTCATTCACCCCTAACATCTAATAAAAATACAAGACCCCCTGGCTCAGACTTGGGTGGACTCTCGGGCACCATGTTTGAGCACTCTATCAAGGAGCTGGTCGACCATTTTTCACAAGATGTCATATGGGTAAACTCTTTCCACTATTGTATATTCATTTCTTTTTTGTGTGTTGCACTAATCATTTATTGCTTTATCAGCTTTGGGTGGCTGGCTTATCAATTTAACAAAAGATGGCGGAGTTAAGTTATTGCTACCAGACTCTACAGGGCTTGACGGGAGGAACAGGGACCTCTTAGGGCTCTGTCGAGTGACTCCAAGTTGAAGTGGCTCAATTGAAGAGAGAACTTCAGAGCCAATTTGAGTTATTGCTAAGAATTTAGAGGTCTCTTACAAAAGAAAAAGATAAAGGACACGACCACGTCATCCAGATTGAGAGGCTCCAAAAGCAACTACAAACCTCTAAGGCCCACCTCCGATCTATGAACACTCAGAAACTCCGAGCCATAGCTAACCAAGACATAAAGAACACAAAAGCCTGAGCCCTTGCCAAGAAGCTAGAAGAAACAAAGACCATTCTTACCTCAGAGCTGGTCTACAAAATAGCCAAACTAACAGTCAAGGACCTTCATCATGAAGACAAACAACAAGGCTTAGACTCTAAGGATGCCGATCTAGAGGCCTTAAAGGCTTAGTTGGCAAGTCACAAAGAAGGCAAGCTCGATCGGCTCGAGGACTTCCGAGTGGAATATATACGCTCTCAAGACTTTAACATGATACTAGTCGCCGGACCTGCAAGATGTTTGGCTATGGCATAGAAGGAGCTATAAAGAAACTTAGGGAAGCAACCCATCTAACAGTGGGCATCCCTAAGAATTTTATCCGCCACTAGAAAATTTTGGAGGACATTCCAAAGGGCACCTTCCCAGACTTTACTTAATGTACTCAAAAGGAACTTTTCATGTGGGGTTTCATCCCCTTGGTCCTGTGAAAAACCTAAAATTTTGTGTTATTTTGATGCATATATTTTTCCACTACTTTTTTGTCTTTGAGGTTTTTTCCTTAGCATTGTGTCATATCTTTTTTCCTTGGTGTGATGCTAATTTATTTGCTCGAATTCGTGCGAGTAGTGTGCTTGAACCACTGCCAACTCACTTAAGTATCAATTACCGTTAGGTAGGTTTTGAATACACAGCCAAGGGGCTTGGGGAAACCCACTTATAACCCGGAGTCAAGGTTCGAGTGTCAAGAATTGAACCTTCCACGGGGTGGTCAATTGGAGGGCACGAGAAAATCTACTTATAACTTGATGTTGAGGCTCGAGAGTCTAGAATTGAACCTTCAACCGGATGGATGCTTGAAGGGCATGGGGAAACCCGTTTATAACTCAACACTAAGGCTCGAGAGTCTGGAATTGAACCTCCGACTGAGTGGCCAATCGGAGGGCACGAGGAAACCTGCTTATAAATCGACACTACGGTTCAAAAGTCTAGAATTTAACCTCTGATCGGGTGGCTGATCGGAGAATACAGGGAAATCCACTTATAAATACTCGACGCTAAGGCTTGAGAGTATGGAATTGAACCTCTGACTGAGTGGCCAATCGGAGGGCATGGAGAAACCTGCTTATAAATTGGTGCCAAGGATCAAAATCTGGAATTGAACCTTAGACCGGGTGGCTGATCAGAGGGCACAGGGAAACCCACTTATAACTTGATGCTAAGGCTCGAGAGTCTGAATTTAACCTTCAACTGGGTGGTCGATCGGAGGGCATAGGAAACCCGCTTATAAGTTGGCGCTAAGGCTCAAGAGTCAAGAATTAAATCTCTGACTAGGTGACCGATCGGAGGGCATGAGGAAATATGCTTATAACTCAGTACCAAGGCTCAAGAGTTTGGAATTGAACTTTCAATCGGGTGGCCAATTTGAGGGCACGAGGAACCCCACTTATAAGTTGACATTAAGACTCGAGAGTCTAGAATTGAACCTCAAATCGGGTGGCTGATCGGAGGGCATGGCGAAAACCAATTATAACTCGGCGCCAAGTCTTAAGAGTCTGGAATTGAACCTCTGACCGGGTGGCCGATCGGAGGGCATAGGGAAATCACCTTATAACTCGACGCTAAGGCTAGAGAGTCTGGAATTGAACCTCCGACCAGGTGATGGATCTGAAGGTACAAGGAAACCCACTTATAACTCAACACTAAGGCTTGAAAGTTTAGAATTTAACCTCTGATCGGGTGGCCGGTCGGAGGGTACAAGGATATAACTTGACGCTAAAGCTTAAGAGTCTAGAATTTAACCTCCGACTGGGTGGTTGATCGGAGGGCATGGAAAAATCCACTTACAACTTGACATTAAGGTTCAAGAGTATGGAATTTAACCTTCAACCGTGTGGTCGATCGAACGACATTAGAAAATCCGCTTATAACTAGGCACTAAGGTTCAAGAGTTTAGAATTTAACTTCTAACCGGGTGGCCAATTAGAGGGCACAGGGAAACCCGCTTATAACTGTTAGTGTATGTTGCACTAATAATCTGGTTTTGATATACGACAAATAGGTTAAAGTTAGATGTGATATTTGTATAACCTTTCTACCAAGTGTGCAATAGTTGACTGGTCTGAAGGACCTGACACGAGGTTGGAAGTTCAATTGAGTCCGCGGGACTTGACAATCGGTCGAGTCCAGTTGGGTCTATGGACTTGACAACTGCGGGAAGACCTGGTGGGTCAAAGGCAAGTCAAGCAACTATAGTTGGTAAGTGGAGGTAAGCAACTGGAGGAGAGATCCAGTGAGAACGTGTTCCCTATTGAGGGAACTATAGGCGTCGGTACAACTTAGGTTCATTTGGGAAAACTAAGTTGAGACCTTGACTAGATCCTGATCTTGGGGAGACAGGATCTAATTACTACTATTTTATTGTGTTGTGCTAACTCTGTTTTACAGGGTAAATATATTTTCTATTGTCTAGATTAAACCTTTTCTACAGGGAAAAAGTTGTTAAAGAAAATAGGAGTTTGGGCACCTAAAAGGGATTCGGGTGCCCAGATACCAGGCACTCGGAGCTGGTCCAAGCGCCCAGAACTGGTCCGGGCCCCCAGAGTCGGTCCAAGTGCTCGGACCCAAAAAATTATCCAAAAGCTAATGTGGAACGCATTAACTGGCCAAGCCACATGGTCTAGGTGCCCAGAGGGGTTCTAGTGCTTGGAATAGGCCTATTTAAAGGCGTTCGACCAAGAGCTTCATAACAACAACTGCTACGACTTTCATATTCAAGTGTTGCTCTGAAAAGGCTCTGATGACACCGAAAGACGGCTTCGAAGCTCGAGGAATGAGAGACTTCATTTTCCTTTCTTCAGTAACTTTGTTATTTTCAGTTCTTGTACTCAACTTTTGTAATACTTTTACGAACTAATAGTGATTGCCCAACGAAAGCACTCGACGAGTGTGCACCTTAGAGTAGAAGTCGTCGAAGGTTCCGAACCAAGTAAAACTTAGCTTTGTTAGTATTGTCTTTTATTCTTCCGCTGTGTACCTATTTTTAGTTATAATTTTTTATGAACATTATTCACCCCCTCTAGCGCATCGATTCTACAATAACTCGGTGCTACAACTCGAGAGTCTAGAATTGAACCTCCGACTGGGTGACCGATCATAGGGCATGGGGAAACCAGCTTATTACTAGCGCTAATGCTTGAGAATATGGAATTGAACCTCTTACCGGGTGGCCAATCGGAGGGTACGGGGAAACCTACTTATAACTCAGCGCTAAGGCTCAAAAGTTTGGAATTGAACCTCCGACCAGGTGGCCGATCGGAGACCATGAGGAAACCAGCTTATAACTCGGCACTGAGGCTCGAGAGTCTAGATTTGAACCTCCGACCGGGTGGCCGATCAAAGGGCAAGGGGAAACTCGCTTATAACTCAGCATTAAGGCTCGAGAGTCTAGAATTGAACCTTCGACTAAGTGGCCGATCGAATGGCATGGGGAAAGCTACTTATAACTCGACACTAAGGCTTGAGAGTTTAGAATTAAACCTCCGATTGAGTGGCCGATCGGAGGGCATAGATAAACTCACTTATAACTCGACAATAAGGCTCGAGAGTCTGGAATTTAACCTCCTACTGGGTGGTTGGTCAAAGGGCATTGGAATTTTAACTTGACGTTAAGGCTCGAGAGTCTGAAATTCAAGTCTCCTGAGCTAAGTTCACCTGTATTGTCATTAAGTGTGAATATTTAATAGGATATACAAACACACTGTAAGCATACTCTTAGGTTTGATACGACTGCAGGTAGTTAGTACTCCAAGGCCACTCCAAATCTCTTCCCTCGGCGTCTTGAAGATAATAGGATCCTGAGGTGAGTTTTTGCACCACTTTATATGGTCCACCCCATTGCGATTAAAACTTGCTAACATCTTAGACTGCCCTTGATCAGTTTCCAAACAAGGTTGCCCACTTTAAAGAACCTTAGGATAACCCTCTGATTATAATTTTGATTCATTTGTTGATAATATGATATCAGCCAAGCAACGACTTTATTCTTGGCCTTGTATATCATATCGAGCTCCATAAAGTGCCAACTGGAGTTGTCCTCATCATACAGTTGACTCCAATCGAACTTGAGGTCTACCTCCACCAGAACCACTCACTGCTTCTCCACCATAAACAAGATAAAAAGAGATTATACCTGTGATCTCCCAAGAAGTGATCCAATAAGCTCATAACATACTGAGTAATTCATCTACCCAATTCCCTCCTACACAGTCTAGTTTAGTTTTAAGGCATCGGATGATCTCTCTGTTAATGACTTCCGTTTGACCATTGCCCTATGGGTACGCTACTGAAGTAAATTCTTGTAAAATACCATAACTTGAACACCATTTCTTAATCTTCTGCCCTGGAACTGTCTTCCATTATACGAGACGAATTTATGAGGAATTTTGTACCAATATATAATGTCCAGCCATAGGAATTTGATGACCATCAGCTTAGTCATCTTTGCTAGTGCCTCATCTTCCACCCATTTGGAGAACTAATTGATGACCACTAAAAGGAATCTTTTATGTGCAGGTGATATTGGGAAGGGTCCTACAATATCCATCCCCCATTGATTGAATTGACACAAAACCATTGAAGTCTTCAACAATTCTGTGGGGTGGTGTGGGATGTTCTGGTGCTTTTGACATGATGGACAAGCAATTACTAGCCGAGCTGAGTCAGTCTGCAGAGTGGGCAAAAAATACTTGGCTAGTAAAATCTTTTGAGCGAGTGACCGTCGGCCCAAGTGGCTTCCATAGGAGCCCTGATGGATCTCTTATAAAATGTATTGCACATCATTTGGCCCGATGCACTTGAGCAAGGAGCGATAGAAAGCCCTCTTGTATAAGTGGTTTCAACCAATGTGAATCGACCAACTCATTTCATAATCATACGCGCTTGCTCCCAATCGGATGGTAAAATTCCTTCCTGGAGGTATGCAATTAATGGTGCTCTCCAGTCATTCTTTAATTCTAGCTCAGCCTACCTCTCGATATGAGCTATCAACAATATTTGCTCCGCTGGCTTATCTAGAGTCCATGGGATTAAGGTGCCAACTAGCTTGGCTTACTCATATGTCTTCTGGCTTTCCGCTCAGGGGATTTATGTAAGGTCATTTCATAAAAGCCTGCTTTCAACTTCTCAAATACTTCAGCATACAACCTTAGTTGTTCATTATTAATCTCAAAATTACCCAACAATTATTTAGCCACTAATTGAGAATCCAAGTAGATTAAGACTTGAGTGGCTCCCACATGATTCGCGGCTTGCAGATCGATTATCAATGCTTCATACTCTACTTCATTATTAGTGGCTCAATAATCTAGCTAAATGGACAATTGCAATATGTCCTCGTAAGATGATATCATAAGAATTCCAATCTCGCTATCTTGCCAAGTGGATGATCCGTCCACATAGATCTTCTAAGGTTCTTCTTACTTTGGGCCTTGTATCTCAGTTACAAAATCATCTAAGGGTTGAGCTTTGATGGTTATTCAGAGCTGATACTATATGTCATATTTGCTAAGCTCTGTGGTCAACTTAATTAATCTTTCCGAAGCTTCTGGGTTGAGGAGTACTCACCCCACAGCGTTGTTGGTTAATACTATGATTGAATGCGAGAGAAAATATGGATGCAACCTCCAAGCGACTAAAACTAGCTCATATGGAAATTTCTCAAGAGCAATATAACAACATTCAACGTCTTTTAATAAATGATTTAAGAAATACATAGGGTGCTCCTCCTTGCTTTTTTGCTCTACTAACACCGACCCTACAACGCTTTTAGTGGCGGACAAATACATCCATAACAGCTCGTCCACTATTGGTTTAGCAAGTACAGGAAAGACGAATAAGTAATTCTTTAGTTCCTCTAATGTTTTATCACACTCGATATCCCATTGGAACTTAGTCGCTCGACGGAGTATTTTGAAGAAGGATAAGCCCTGATCAAACACTCCCAAAATAAAGCGGGATAATGCCATGATCTATCTTGTTAGTCATTGTGCTTACTTCAGATTACATGAAGGAGTCATGTCCTAAAGATCCTACACTTTACTTGGGATTGCCTCGATTCACAACTCTGTCACTATGTAGCCCAGGAAATGCCTGCTTTTAGCTCCGAACAAGCATTTACTAGAATTGAGCTTTAGTTTATACTCCCTCAATGTTTGATAAGTCTTGTCTATGTTTGTGCATAGATCAATCGATCGGAGGGACTTGATCAGAATGTCATCTACATGCACCTCCATATTTCGTCTGATCTACTTCCGGAACACTATATTCATAAGTCATTGATAAATAACCCCTGCATTCTTTAGTTTGAATCGCATAACATTATAACAGTAAGTTCCTTCTACATTGATGAAGCTGATATTTTCTTAATCTTCTTTAACCAACGAAACTTGATGGTAGTCCTAAGGGTGTGTTTGATTCAAGTTAGTATGTATAACATTAATTATGTAATTACCAGGAAATCACATAACCAAGGTTATAGAGAATAAAATATAACCTAATGTTGTTTGGTTAAACTTTAATGTAATAAAAACTTATTTATTTAAAGGTTTTAATATATAATCTAGTTTAATATTTTACTAAATTACCTATAGTTACAAAGCCAACCATACAAATTATTATTATTATTATTTCTTTTTAACTTTAAGCTTTTTACTTTACATTTTTTTTCATTTCATTTTTTCCCGTTGTTTTTTTTAACTTTATGTGACTTTACATTTTTTAAGTATTTTTCTTAAAATTTTCCTAATATATATAAAATATCACATATTTTTATTTTCTATTTAGTTTTATAATTTAAAATAAAATTTTCGTTATAAAAAGTTTAAATGTATTTTTTTTGCCAAAGTATAAATATCGGAGGATATTTTTGGTAAAAAATCTATTAACCCTAAAATCAAGAAAAATCTCACTTTTATGAGATTTTCCGATTTCGGGTTGCATGCTCCTTTTGTTAATGTGTTGGGCATGAATCATTACTTGGGAATCGTCAATTACCTAAATCGAACAGAGTTTTTATTGATAACCTTGGATGAATAACCAAGATTATCAAGGATAACTCCCAACCAAACGTACCCTAATATGCATCTAGCATGCATATCAGCCGCAACTAGAAGTTGAATCCACCACTTAGTTGATGTGTAGCAACGGATAATAGGCTTTTGGGCATGCCTTGTTTAGATCCCTGAAGTCCACACAAACGTGCAATTTGTTCTTGAGTTTGGCTACCAAGATTACATTGACCAACCAGGTGGGGAACTGCACCTCTCAAATATGTCCTACCTCGAGCAATTTTCCTACCTCTGCTCGAATGATTTTATTCTTCTCGGCTCTAAGATCCCGCTTCCTCTGATTGGCTGAGAGTTCGGGCGGACGTGAAACACATGTTCCATAATTACCGGTGATATACTTGTGATTTCTTGAGGCGTCCAGGCGAACACATCATGGTTGTGCGTTAAACACATAACTAGCTCTTTTTAACTTCTAGGACCAGGTCGGGGTGCTATCTGAGTGGTGGCTTCCTATCGGATAGGATAGACATGCACCTCCTCCTTTTCTTCATAAATTAGTGTATGGGATGCTTTATGGATGGCGCTAATTCGCAGGACCTTCCAAGCGACGCTAGCTTCGGTCTTGATCATATCCATGTAACACTTGCGCTTTACTAACTCGTCCCCCTTCACCTCTCTTACTGAGTCATCTACCGGGAACTTGATCTTCTGGCAATACATGGAGATGACTACTTGGAACTCGTTCAATGCCGGTCAGCCCAAAATCACATTCTACGCTGAGGGTACGCCCACTACAATGAAGGTCGATCGACGGGTCCTCATCAAGGGTTCCTCCCCAAGAGAGATAGTCAATCAGATATGTCTAATCGGCTGTGATCCGGTGGTAAGGTGGGACCCCACCCCGCAGAAGGTCATCATATGCCACGTGGAAGGTCAAGGTCAAGGTGGTCAACGCACTCAGGTCATCGTCCGACCGGACAACCCACTTGTCCGATCAGACAGAGGAATGGCCAATCCGACGTTGTCACAGCTCGGCCTTGTGCTGAGCTTCCGACGCTCAAAAGCTTCCAAGTATCGGCAGAGCATGCGTCGAGCAGCATTCATGTGCCGAGCGAACGTCCCGTCAGACCAGAGATCATATCACAACCAGCGAAGCGGAAACACGACCAAGCAGACGACATCCGAGCATGATCTCTACTCGGCATTGTAGCGGAGCCTGGACAGTGGAAGTCGGGCCAAGCGGCCATCTCGCTCGGTTCAAACAGCAACTTCATAGACAGAGGTTAGGCGAGCGGCCCACCCACTCTGCCTACTAGCAGACAAAAGGAGGATCAACTAATATCCTCATAGAGACCCGTGCCACCGACAGACAGCATGGTTGGCGGCATGGTCAGGCAGAGAATCGTACGACGAAAGCTTCCACTGTCTTGTCATGATATGCTCAGATTATTGAGGTATGACATCAGAGGTACTTTTTCTGACATGTCTTTTCAGGGAATACTTTGAAATAAGCGCATATCGAGAAGCGTGCACACGCGCTCCCGGGGTCCTATATAAGGAGCTCCAAGCTTCATCGGAGGTAAGAAATCTTCTACTATAGCTATTGTTACGCTGCTTCTTGCTCCACTTCGTTTTCTCGTCGTCGTTGATCTGACTTGAGCCTCAGAGGGCCATCACCGGGGAACCCTTCCCCGGCTTCGCACTGACGTCTTGTGGCATACGGAGGTCCATGCGGAGTCAGCAGGAGTGTCACATCCCCAGTGTCTATCGCCTCGACTCTCGGACAGGATCAGGCTACACTTCATTGCCCGTGAACACATACAAAGGTGTCATCATGGATTGGACCTCACTACTATCGATCTACAACAAATCAAACGTCTTCTTGAAGATAATATTGACATAGCTTCCCGTATCAATAAAAATATGGTATATATTATAGTTAGCTATAATAACCTTGATGATTAAGGCATCATGGTGCAGCACTTCCATGCCTTCCAAGTCCTTAGGACTGAAGTTAATTTCTGGTCCTTGTGCTCGCTCTTAACTATACCCAATTGCATGGATTTTAGTCAGAGAGTGTGTGCCATTTTAGCTAGGTTGGAGTGTTCATCAGTCGACCCACCCACTATCATGACAATATCCCCCAGTGGCATTACTGTGATTTTCTTCTTGCTGAGTCGAAAGATGCTCATGCTCAACTTGGGTGGGAGTCGGAGCCCTATTCTCTCGCTGATGGGGTGTTTGTTGGGGTCGATCGATGTCTCGGGCATCTCTTCTGGGGGTCCGTTCGACAATTGATAATGCTTATTATTCGGGGAAGGCTAATGCAGTTGGAACTCTTTGTTGGCTGCTCTGCGTCTCCCCTGATTGTATCTATAAGACTCTTGAGTGATATGAGTTCCCATCCGATGATAAGTGCAAAAAGGTTGGATCCATTGATGGGGCTTAGCGAGCAATACCTGATCGGCTTCCACATGTTATAAGACATTAGGCCTCTGCTCATGCTGATGTGGCTGGTGTCCCACTCAAGGCCCTTTGTGTGGAAGGGGCAGGAGATGGGCTTGTCGTTCTGAGGCATGTATAAGTGCAAGCGATGCTACCTCCTTCCGAGTTGATCGAGTCTCCTCCATATTGATGTACTTAGTTACTCTTCCAAGCAAATGGTCAAAGTCCTCAGGAGACTTATTGATTAGGGACCAGAAGAAATCCTCATCTGTGAGCCCTTGGGAGAAGACGCTCACTTAGAATATCTGGAGTGGTCGAAGGAACATCCATGGCCACTTGATTAAATAGTTTGATGTACGCCCTCAGCACCTCCTTAGGTCCTTGCTTAAGGGAAAATAAGCTTAGCGTGGTCTTATGGTTTCTACGGCTGCTAGTGAAGTGGTAGAGGAATGCCTTGCAAAAATTCTTACAACAACATATGGAGTCGGAGGGAAGCTGATTGAACCATCTTTGTGTTGAGCCTGAGAGTGTAATTAGGAACACTTGACACTTAACACCATTTGTGTACTAATGAAGGATGGCTATGTTTTTGAATTTGAGTATGTGGTCTTTAGGGTTGGTCACTCCTCCATACTATCTGATCATTAAGAGTCAGAAATGTATCGACAATTTGTCATCCAATATTTCCTGGGAGAATGAAATACAAACCTGCTATGGAGAGCTATTGGCCATCAGAGCTTTTCCCCTTCCGAATATCCTAAGTGGGTGTGTCTCCCAAAAATGATCCATGGGGCCTCTCCGTTCGGTCCATATCATCGAAGGGAGTTCAAAACAAGGCTTGGTGATATACTACTAGAGATGGAGGCATGGGCAGGAGACTGATTAGCTGCACATGCGCTTGCATGAAGATTGTAGGAGGAGAAGGAATCCGTTGGAACCAAGTGGGTCCTTCCACTCGAGTCTCGCGCTCAGTGTGTGGGCCCACCATCAATACAACTGGGTCATTTGGCAAAGGGCACCCAACTGTTGCTTGTTGCTACTTCACCAATCTCTGCGCTCGACGTTCACTCCAAATCATTTTGCGACAAAGTAACTATGGTGAATCACCCAATCTCTTCCATCTTCTCGATTCAAATTCAAGCGAAATTCCCATAGACGGAGCCAAATTTGATCTTGTATAAAATCAGAGAAAATGGTGTGCTAGGTAGGTGGCTTCATTATTGACTGTGAGAAGATTTTAAGCGGGAAGCAGAGGGCGTCGAGTGATCCTGCGTGTCAAAAAAGAGAAATAGAGAGAAGAAAACGTCAACAATTGGGCTAGGGAGGGGTCCCATCACAAACACTCCGATGCTTAAGTTAAATAGGTTCCCAAGAGGAAAAAGAATGTAGTGAATAGTGGAAAAGAATAGTGGACTCTAAGTGCGTAGTGTTGCATACCTGCGCTTTGGAAGAAGACCTCTTTTATAGTGTTATTTTCACTATGTACACAAAGATCGATGTATTTTCAAAAAAGGACTGATCATTCTAACATTCTGACATTTTCCCAAAAATGGATCCACCATTTCTGTGCCTTCTAGGATATAAGTTTTGGCGTACAACTTACACAGGGAATATTCCCTTGATTCTCTAACAATTGTTACATAAAACACTAAGAAGGAATCTTGGGTCGTTGGGTTGATGGTGATGGTCTTGGTAAGCCAAATAGAGGGGGTGAATAGCCTGTAAGTTAGAATTAAAAATACTCTTGCTCTCGATTTTAGCAAAGTCACACAGTTAATTATAACAAATAAAATAAATACATAAAAGAAATAAGAGGCACACGAATTTATTTGGCTTGCAACCGAGTAGGTTACTAATCCAAGACGATGAACACTCCACTAAAATAACTCCTTGAACGAAGGCAGAGTAACCTCTTCCTCCCCGGCTTCTCATCCATTGAAAGTGTCACGTGCATCCTTCTTGTTTGCCAATGTACTTTTCCACAGTTCCTCGTCCCTTGGATGCACCAAGCCTGTCGACTCGCTTCCCGTGCCATCCTTCTCACTCATTTCATTTTTCACTCAACTTCTTGTGTTCCTAAATGCATGCACACTTTGACACAAAATATTAAAAACGCAGAGCCTAATGAACTCGGTTATTCACTTCAAAACTTACCTGGGGTACTTAAAATTTCTCCCCTTTTGATGTGAATCAACCCAAGTTAAGTTAAAGTTAAAACAAATAATAAAATAATATAAATTTGTAATTTAAAAAATTACAATCAATTCAGTTCAAGAAAAAATATTAAATTATATATCTCCCTCTTAGTTTAATCCCTAATTTCCCCCCCCTTTGATGTCATCAAAAACATCTTAGGAAAAGTACAAAAAAAAATAGTTAGAGAAATATTTCTAGAAATTTTAAACATAGTATGCAAAAACTTGTGTTTTACCGAACTATTTTTCAAAAACAGTATTTTACTAATTAATTTGCTATTTTTTAAAAAATAATTTGAAAATTATTTTCATATGTCGAAAAATCCTGAAAATTTTTATCAATATTAAGCATAACGATTTGAACTAAGAGAAAAAAAACTGAGCATGCATCATTCTTTTTTAATAATTTTTTTTTTTACTTTTGTATTTTCCGTTTGTACTTTGTCAAAATATTCTAGAGGGCATTCTTTGGCTAAGTTTATTTTTAAATCATTGTTTTCTTTTTTTCAAATTCATATATTTAGTTCTCAATATACATAACATCTAGAAAGCATTTTAATTGCCTCATAAAGCTCATCAAGAGGTAAGAATCGTACTTCACTTACCGTGTCGGATTCATAATTCGAAGCTCCTCCTTCATCAATGCTCTCGATGCTCATCTCGGACCAAGTTTCATCTTCTTCTCATTCTTGGTAACTAATACTAGTCCAGCATATTGCTCCATCTCAAATTCGGATGATAACATTCCCAAGTTACCTTAAGGTTCTTGTGCTTTGATCGTCTTAGCCCATTTCTTTTTTCCTTGCTTTTGAGTTTCGGACAGTTATCCTTAATATGTCCTTCTTCCTGGCAGTTATAGCATCTTACTTTACTTTTTGTCTGGAGAATTTTGTTGGCCTATTTCTTGTCAAAGTTATTAGATTTAAAAAACTTTGAAAACTTCCTTACTATAAAAGTTGTTTCATCTTCGTCAAGTGATGTGTTGGACTTGCACATCTAGACTCATGTAATTCGAAAGTGGAAAATAGATTTGCTAAAGTACTTACCTCGAGGTCCTTAGATATGTAAAATGAGTCCACTATTGATGTCCATTTAGGAGTTCTCGGAAAATTATTTAGCATATACCTTAGCGAATCTTGATTGCTTACCATTTCCACAAGATTCGTGAGTCCAGTGATCAGCGCCTTGATTCATGCGTGTAGATGAGTAATTGTCTCTTTCTTTTTCATCCGGAGGTTGCTGAGTTGGTTCCAGAGCAGGTCCCATTTTGCAAGTTTAGCCTTCAAGATGCCTTCGTGCAACTCTAGGAACTTCTCCCAGAACTTTAGCTGAGTCGTAGTTGCCAATCCGATTGACTTCTTGGAATGGAAGAACTCTCAACAGATAAAACTTTGCTTTATCGTTTGCTATGATGTCATTCTGCTCTTTTTTACTTCAAAGGTGTTCTTCTTTTTCTTCTCCATGTTGATCTCTGAGTGCTACATAGCCATATTTAATAGTCAGCAAAATTTCAAAATCAGTCTAAAAAATATCTCCATTTTCGGTTTCCATGTGCCAAACTCCCACTCAAATTTTGGCAAGTAGATGCTAGATCTGACCATTTCCTCGTTGCTTTAGTTGGCAGTTAGTACTTATAAAGCGCACATCTCTCTAATACTAATTGATGGTCCCGGTAGATCAGTTAGAAGGGGTGAATAATCTACAAGTTAGAATTAAAAACACTCTTGCTCTTGATCTTAGCATGGTCACACGGTTAATTATAACAAATAAAATAAATGTATAAAATAAATAAGAGGTACACAAATTTACTTGGTTTACAACTGAAAAGGTTACTAATTAAAGACGATGAACGCTCCACTAAAAGAACTCCTTGAATGAAGGTGGAGTAGCCTCTTACAATCGTTGAAAGCATAGACTTAAAAACATAAAAACAATTTGAGTACAAAGTGTGTTATTTGAACTTTGAAGACTAAGGCTCTATTTATAGCCCACTAGTCAAAGTTTGTCGTTGACTAATGTGGCTATTAGGGTCGAAATATGCTAGGAGGAGGGGGTGAATAGCTCGTCGTGCTTGTTGATGTACTTCTTCAATGACGTGACTAATACACTCATAACGCTAACACTAAAGATTTACTTAATATCCACCTCAAGAAGAGGTGACTAATCCAAGAATCTGACCCTCACACACTCATCCACTATGAAAACACTCCTTTTCGATAACTACTGAAGGCGGAAAAGTCTTATACAAACTCACACACAAAGATACACAAGAAGAACAAAATACACTCTAATACAATATCAAATCTTACAAGATTTACACGGCAGAAACCCTAGCTTGCCTTTCTTCTTGCTTGAACACACCTCTTGACTTGCTTGGAAGTGCAATAACACTCCTCTCTAAGCCTCCAAGATCTGGTGTGTGTCAGTGAGCTCAGTGGAGAAAATCGCGTGAGGAATCGTGGGCGCTGGAGCAGAACTATGGGGAGAAGACACTCGCCAATGACTATAACCTGTGCAATAGTCGAATCCCAATTGATTGAATGACTCTCAATCAATTGGGGAGGCTATGAATCGATCAGTTGATCGATTCAGAGCACCTCTGTGCTCCACTAGAAATGGCTGAATCGATCGACCAATCAATTCAGCCTTTCTCATGTCTGCGCGCGCGCGAAGTCCAGCCTCCAATCGATCGACTGATCGATTGGAGGTGCCAAATCGATAGGCTGATCGATTGGGAAAGGTTCTATGCTTGCGACAATTGCTCCCAATCGATCAATTAATCGATTGGGCTAAACCTTCTTTGCGGCACACATCCAATCAATCAACTGATCGATTGGACTATGGTTCAATCGATCGGCTGATCAATTGACCCACCTTTGACTTGCCTAAATCAAGTCCAAGGTCTCCAAAATCTAACATCCTGTCAACCATGGCCTGTTGGGACATCATTCCTAGCATGCGGTCACCCTCCACCTCCTAGAACTTCTTCACCAAGTGTTCGGTCAATCCCTTTGACCCACTTGGACTTTTCTCTTCGTGCAAAGTGTCCGGTCAATCTTAACTTACTTGGACTTACCGTCTCATGCCAAGTGTCCGGTCTTCCATGACCCACTTGGACTTCCACCAGATGTCTGGTCACTCTTGACCCATCTGGATTTCCTCGTGCCAAGTATCCGGTCAATCCTTTGACCTACTTGGACATCCCAACACCAGGTGTCCGGTCAGTCTTGAACCACCTGAATTTTCACATGTCTGGCTTCACTCACTAGGACTTTCCTTCTACCTAGCTTCACTCACCAGCACTTTCACCTGGCTTCACTCACTAGGATTTTCACCTGACTTCACTCACTAGGATTTTCCCACTGTCCGGCTTCACTCACCGGGACTTTCACCTGCCTGGCTTCACTCACCAGGACTTTCCCTTAGCTTCACTCACTAGGATTTTCCAACTGTTTGGCTTCACTTACTAGGACTTTCAACTGCCTAACCTCCAGTTAGGACTTTCCCAGTCAAGTATCCGGTCAGCCTTTTGACCTACTTGACTCTTATTCACATCTAACTGGTCAACCTTAACAAGAGGGGAATTGTATCAATAATCTTCCCAAACAGACGATTGCACCTGCAATCTCCATGTATTGTCAAACATCAAAACCCAAGCGTTAAGACTTAAGCTTAGCCAACTCAAGCTTAGTCAACTTGGTCAACCTTGACCCAGGGGATATTGCACCAACAATCTCCCCTTTTTTCACGTTTGACAATACCTTTAAGTTAGGTTAATCCATAGCCTCAACTTCTTCCTCATGTCAATACATGAATGAGGGTTGTCTTCATTCTCTCCTTTTCCTAAAAGACAAACTCCCTCTTAGGGTAATGAAGATATAGTATAGACCCTGCATTCTCCCTCTAACTTTCTTAGAGCGGCAATGACCTAACTTAAACCCTACATTCTCCCCTTATTAGCATACATAAAAAATTCTCCCCCTGAAGAGTTACCCAATATTGTGCACAACCTCACATGATATGTACAACACCATAATGAAGGTCTCATACCCTTCATTAACTTCAATGCTCATCCTTAAGCATTCATCATCCCAAACACAATGAAGGTCTTATACCCTTCATTGCATTCAATGCTCATCCTTGAGCATACACTTTCCAACAATGAAGAAACCCAAGTTTCCATTGTTTCCTAATGTTCAACCTTGAGCATTTGTCCAAAGGAGGATATACCACCTTCCATGGTTTCGAAAAATAATGTCCATAATTTTAAAGAGTATCTCCCCCTAAAAACATGCTTCAAACTTCTGTCATTGCACTGACAATGACTTGGATTCCCTAAACCTTTAGGAAACCCAAAATTTGAAGTTTTAAGGTTCAAAAATTCAATATTAAAACTAAATCTCAACCTAAACTTCAACCTAGTGTTCCTTAATCATGTCTCCTTGTTTTCATCATGAAAACTCTCCCTAAATGTATACAAATGTATGTAAAGGGGTTAGAAATGATTATCTAGACTAAAAATGGTTTAAAAGGATGAAATCAGGCATTTCCAGCTAAAATCAGCACTCCCAATCGATTGAAGTTGGGTCTCAATCGATTGAAACC
Source organism: Zingiber zerumbet (assembly GCA_037833815.1). Classification (NCBI taxonomy): domain Eukaryota; kingdom Viridiplantae; phylum Streptophyta; class Magnoliopsida; order Zingiberales; family Zingiberaceae; genus Zingiber; species Zingiber zerumbet. Next base: position 1,770,984 of record JBBMJZ010000027.1, read on the forward strand.
ATTTCAATCGATCCACTGATCGATTCCGAGAGCTTATGTTCA
>JBBMJZ010000027.1:1788719-1804455 GCA_037833815.1 Zingiber zerumbet
TTTCTCTCTCCTCATTCTCTCCCATCACACTCACTGTTCACTTTCTTCTCATCACACTTTCTCTCATCATACTTTTTCTCTCCTCAATCTCTCTCATCACACACTCTCTCATCATTTTTTTCTCATTACATTTTCTCGCTCTTCATCCTCTCCCATCATACTTTCTCTCACATCATATTTTCTCTCTCATCTTCTCTCATCATCACATTTTTTTTTTTCATTTTCTCTCTTCACACTTTCTCTCTCTTTATTTCTCTCATCACACTTTCTTTCTCATCATACTTTCTCTCTCATCATTCTCTTTCATCATATTTTTCTCTCACATTCATTTTTCTCTCACATCTAATTTGTTCTCTTATTTTCATTTAAGGGTAAAAAAGAAAATCTTAATTTATTTCGATAGAAAATATGCAACTAACCAAACATTGCTTTTAAGAGTGATACTCATACCCATTCCCATTCTCATTACACAATACAATGATTCTCATTCTGATTCCTATTCCTAGAAAAGAACCAAATGCCCCCTCAATATATTTGAATATATCTTTCTCTATGTCTTGGCTATTGTACTAATGGTTAGTAGTCACATGTAATTTACTTTCTTTTTATTAACCTATGGATAGATTAGCGGAGGCACTGAGAGGTAAACAAGCCGAATCAAAGTTTTAGGGTGTTCAACCTTATTTGTTAAGGTAACCAAGCAACTCGAGCCAAGTTTAAAATAAACCAAGTCATTACAATATTGTTGAAACTTGGTTTGGTTTATTTTTTATGAACATGAACTTTGTTTGAGTATGACCTTAGTTTGATTCGTTTAAATGTTATCGAACTCTTAATTTAAGTTTATTAAGTGTATTTAATTGTTTAAAATTTTACATTTTATAATTTTCTTGATTAGTTATTAAGTTTCATAACACAAACTTATTTATTTATTTTAAAAGTTTATTTAAGTTGATAATAGTTTTATTGATGAACATAGTTTATAAACATTGTTCATGAATATTATGCACAAATATTATTTATAACATGTTCATTTATGAAGTAAAATACATATGCATTCAAACTTATTCATTTAATTAAATAAATTATTCAAATTTATTCATTTAATTAATTATATATATATATAATAAATAAAAAAAATTATTATTAAGTTGAATACTAATTCACTAACGTAGAACCTATTTTTGACGGGTAGTATATATTAATTAGTTGAATATGGTTAACGCACATTTTATTCTTTTTATTTTTATCATGAATATAACTAAATATTTTATTACAGTGGAACTAATTTTATCATATAAGCATTTTACCCCTCCATGTTCAAAAGTTATAAAATTATAAAAATTAAATATTTTCAAAGGGGCACGCCACGAAATCTCCAACGAGAATGGACCCGCAAACTCCATTATTGTATCTGTTTTCATTAGCTGCGCAAATATTACAACAAGCATCCACTTGGCCATCCCTTTCAGCGTGCGGCCAATCAGATCCGTCCATTTTGGCGGGCCCCTTTCTTATCCGTCATGTCCTTCCCGACACGCCCATCTGGTCCCTGACACCGACACGTCACCCTATCGTCGACAGCAGCACGTGTCCATCAGGTCAGGCCCCTCGTCCATTTAAGGCCTCACACTACCACAATTCTCCCACCCGATTTCCGCCACCCACTTTACTCCCCCCTCTCTTTATTCGCCTCCCTCGTGGGGCCCACGCCAACCCGCAGTCGCAGGCTACGCCTGTCGAGTCCTTTTGCGCTTCACACTTTCGTCATTTATCTCTTTAACACCCGAAGTCGTACCGCCCCTGCCAGTGCAGGGGCTGTCTAGCATCATTCACGCACCGACGTAGATGGAGAAATGGGTATACTTGGGAGAGGCTCCGACGCTTTACCGTCAAAAAAAAGTTCCACTTCACTATTTTTCTATTCGACTTTTTGACTTCTTTTGCTTTCACGCTCACCCATCCGTTCAGATTGATCCCGCCATTTCCAACGGTCGAGATGGCATATTGGCAGCACTCGATCCATCACATTATTCTCAAGACGAAAATGCCATCATGCTCGCGCCGCACGTGCGATAAATCGACCAGGGTAGTTTAGTCATATGACGTCGCATCTCGTCGTGCGGAACGGGTGGCCTCCTCCCCAGTCCCTGCCCAGTCTGGTGGGGCTGGCTGTCCAATGACAACGCTGGTAAGCCCTTGGGCGTCGAAATTTTATTTTTGTGAGTACGAAGATGCCATCACCTTCCTCGCTAATTGTACTGGTTCCGCTCTGGTGCTCCGCCTTCCCCTGCGCTGCCTGCAAAACCCTTCGGACGTTTTGAATGGAAAGCTAAACTACAGGCTATGCCATGGAAGGAGAGCACCGACGCCGCTCCTCCTTCTCATCCTCCTTACTCTGCCTAGTCTTCCTTGTCTGCCTAGTCCTCGCAGTGGGGGCGAGCGGTGCCGGTGACTTGGAGCTGCTGTTGTCGTTCAAGGGCGCAGTCGGGAATCCACAGTCGCTCCAGAGCTGGGACCGAATCCGCAGCCCGTGCTCCTTCGCCGGAGTGACCTGTGACTCCGGCGGCCGCGTCGCCGCCCTCGCGCTACAGGGAGTGCCCCTCGTCGTCGACTTCCGCAGTGTGTCGTCTTCGATCCTTTCCCTCGAGGAACTCCAAATCCTTTCCCTCCAAGCTGTCAACCTCACTGGAACCTTATCTGGAGGCATCTGCGGTAGCCAGTTGGTTGAGCTCGATCTCTCCGGAAACGGTCTCCGGGGATCTCTTTCTGACGTTTTCTCTTTTGCCGCCGTTTGCGCCGGGTTGAAGTCGCTCAATCTCTCGCGCAACTCTTTTGGGATTTCACCAGTCGCCTCTGGGAATGCTCCTGCCTTTTCGGCGCTCGAGGTCGAGACGCTTGATCTCTCCTTCAACAAGCTCTCCGAAGAGTCTGAACTCCGGCTGTTGCTCTCCAACCTCGGCGCCCTCCGCCGCCTCGATCTGGTCGGAAACCGCCTTTCTGGTGGCCTTCCCTCCGTCGTCAACTGCTCCTACCTTCAGCACCTGGACCTTTCTTCCACTAGCCTCTCTGGCGAGGTTGGCGCTGATGTCTTCACCGATTGCCGGAGCTTGACATTCTTGAACCTGTCTGCCAACCACTTCATCGGCCGTCTCCCCTCCAGCCTCTCCTCTTGTGATTCCTTGACCTCACTCAGCCTATCCAGCAACAACTTCTCCGGCGAATTCCCTGACGACATCCTTACCTCGCTACCCAACCTCCATATTCTCGAGCTGGCGTTCAACAACCTCAGTGGCAGTCTGGGGAACTCCATCACCACGATGCCCAGTCTTGAAGTGTTCGATCTCAGCTCTAATATGCTGACGGGAGCCATTCCCCCGGAGCTTTGCCCTCACGGGTTCGCCTTAAGAGTGCTCTATCTTCAGAACAACCAGCTCACCGGCGGCATCCCGGAGTCTCTGAGCAACTGTACAAATCTCGTCTACCTGGATCTCAGCCTCAACTACATCACCGGAACCATTCCCCCGGGACTCGGTACGCTCTCTTCCCTACAAGACCTCATCATGTGGCAGAATTTGCTCGAGGGCGGAATTCCGCCGCAGTTATCCAACCTCCGAAGCCTCAAGAACCTCATTCTCGATAATAATGGGCTCACGGGACCGATTCCCGCCGGGCTGGCGAATTGTAAAGGTTTGAACTGGCTTTCCCTATCCAGTAACCACCTCAACGGAACCATCCCCTTCTGGATCGGCCAGCTTCACAATCTTGCAATACTTAAGCTCGCGAACAACTCCTTCTCTGGCTCGATTCCTCAGGAGCTTGGAGACTGCAGGAGTTTGATTTGGTTGGATATGAACAACAACCAACTCACCGGATCGATCCCGCCGAGCCTGGCAAAGCAATCAGGCAAAGTGGCGGCGGGCTTCTTGGGTACCGGCGAGCCATACGTCTACCTGAAGAACGAAGGCCACAGTGGGTGCCGAGGCACAGGCGACCTCCTTGAGTTCGGTGGCGTTCGGCCAGAGGATCTCGACCGTTTACCCAGCCGCCACTTCTGCAATTTCACCAGGCTTTACAAAGGGATAACACAGTATACCTTCAGTAACAATGGATCTATGCTCTTTCTCGATCTCTCCTTCAATCAGCTGGACGGGGAGATCCCAAAGGAGCTTGGAAATATGTACTACCTTCTCATTTTGAACCTGGGCCACAACCAGCTCTCCGGCTTCATTCCACCGGAACTGGGGAACCTGAGACATGTCGGAGGGCTTGACCTCTCGCACAATGCACTTGAAGGGCCTATCCCTCAGTCCTTCTCCGGCCTTGCCTGGTTAGCTGAGATTGATCTCTCCAATAACAAGCTAAATGGGTCTATTCCTGAGCTGGGTCAGCTGGCAACCTTCCCACGTTATGACTATGACAACAACTCCGGTCTTTGCGGGTTCCCTCTCCCGCCTTGCAAAGACGTCTCCGGGGCAAATTTGGAGACGCAACACAAGAAGAATCATCGCCGGCAGGCTTCTCTCGCTGGGAGTCTCGCAATGGGATTGCTTTTCTTCATCTTCTGCATTGTCGGCCTCATCATCATTGCAGTAGAGAGCAAGAGGAGGAAGAGTGAAAATAAAGACAAGAGCAACCGAGCTGCTGGGGACATCTACACCGATAGCCGGTCTCACTCCGGCACTACCAATTCAAACTGGAAGCTGACCGCCACCAAAGATGCATTAGCCATCAGCCTCGCTACCTTTGACATGCCTCTCAAGAAGCTCTCTTTTGCGGACCTGGTCGAGGCAACTAACGGTTTCCACAATGATAGCCTGATAGGTTCAGGTGGATTTGGTGACGTTTACAAAGCCCAGCTGAAAGATGGAAGTATTGTTGCCATCAAGAAGCTTATCCATGTTAGTGGGCAAGCGGACCGAGAGTTCACAGCTGAAATGGAGACCATTGGAAAGATCAAGCACCGCAACCTCGTTCCCCTGTTGGGCTACTGCAAAGTAGGAGAAGAACGTCTGTTGGTTTATCAGTATATGAAATATGGGAGCTTAGATGATGTCTTGCATAACCGAAACAATGTCGGAATCAAACTGAATTGGGCAGCTAGAAGGAGGATTGCAATGGGAGCTGCCAGAGGCTTGGCATTCTTGCACCACAACTGCGCACCTCGTATAATTCACAGAGATATGAAGTCAAGCAATGTTCTTCTCGACGAGAATTTGGAAGCAAGGGTCTCAGATTTTGGGATGGCAAGGCAGATGAGTGCAGTGGACACCCATTTGAGTGTTTCTGCATTGGCTGGCACCCCTGGTTATGTGCCACCTGAGTACTACCAGAGCTTCCGGTGCACCATCAGGGGTGATGTCTACAGCTATGGCGTCGTCTTGCTCGAGCTGCTCACCGGTAGACGACCTACAGATTCCGCAGACTTTGGCGACGACAATTTGGTCGGGTGGGTAAGGCAGCATTCTAAAGTTAGAATAAGCAATGTATTCGACCCTGTGCTGTTGAAAGATGACCCTTCTCTGGAGCTGGAGCTATTAGAGCATCTCAAGATTGCTTGTGCCTGCCTTGATGAGAGGCCATTCAGGCGACCAACAATGCTAAAGGTGATGTCCATGTTTAAGGAGATACAAACAGTTTCGTCTTTAAGCACCGAAGTTTCTTCCACCATGACTTCAATGGATGGGAGCCTCTGCGAGGGAGATATGAGCTTGAAGGAAGAAGACAAAGAAGATAGAGTTTGAAGGAGGCATGCCAGAAGAAGTGGAATCTTCACACAAGTTGGTTCCATTCACCTTAGCAGGTTGGAGAGGACAGAAAATTTCATTCTTCACCTTCCCAATGGTATGAACAAAAGTTTTCCCATGTAGAATTATATCATACAGTCCCTAAAACAATGTTCTATATCTCTCTCTCTGTTTTTTTCCCTTTTATTCTCATTCATATACGTTAATCATGCCTTATCACAAGTTCTCTGTACATAGTAAGTGAATTTTGTGTGATTCATCTTCCGCTCTAGAAAACCACCCTTATCTAAAATTTAATTGCTTAATCTTTTACTTTGTACGTTCATGTGTTACTCACATCACATAACACTCTTGGTTTATCTTTATTGTAGGTAGGGGTGAGCATTGGATTAATTGGATTCTTCGTTAGATAATTATTTCTATTTAATCTAGATTTTACTCACTTTCTACTAGAAAAGTGGTTTCCACGTGACGCACACTGTTCTTTTTGGTGCACCTTCCACGATAAAAGTGGCCTCCAGCATTTTGTTTGCCTGTAGATTTTGATCCTGTACCAGGAACCCTAAGAATCCTGAGTAGTTAAAGTGGCTAGCAGACAACATAGTGCCTTTCCCACATCTGTCTTGGTTATCTGTATTAATGGCTAGTAGTTATTTATTATTTACTTTTCCTGTGTTAGTCTAGGAACAAGTTGGTAAGGACATTGCGATGAGCAAATCGTCTTTTTTACCACCTAAGTAACTAAAGTGACTAGCAGGCCAACATAATTTATTCTAACCCACAAAATAAACAAGCTAAAACCAACCTTGTTTCGAATGGTGAAGTTCTGTAACTAGGCCTAGTAATTTTTCTACTCGTTCTCTTAGCAGATTGTCATGGTAGAGATGTATCGTACAGTTTCATTTTGTTGTATTGACACTTATGTTGTGTCTCCACGGGGATCTTTATTTGGTTAGAGGGTAACAAATTTACTATAATGAGGCAGAGATTAATTTTTGAGGAGTATATGTTTTTAGAAGAAAATTACTCTCATTTCATAGCCATTTGGCGGTGACTATATGTAATTTATTTTTTTACTAACTTGGAGGGGCGTTTATGATTCAAATCATGAATAAGTTTATTCATTATTTTATGAGTTTCATAGATCCAAAGTGTTAAAATTTTGTCTTCCACGGGGTAGCAGGAGTACATGCTAGGGTTTTATTTAGCCATATGGTTTGTCGTCTCAACTGTGGGGTGAGGTAGATTAGTAAGTGACTAGAAATGTAACTTAAAAGAATTATTATCTGGGGAATCCAGTCCAGCGAAGCGAGTCTGCTACGCTGTTTCCCCATCGATCGACATTTGTTTTGATGTGCCCTAATGGAGAGTCATCTCAAAAGGCAAAAGAGCCTGCAAATTTTAAGCAATGGAGTCGGTAGATAAAAACAGAGACCTTGAGCGGTCTAGTGCATGGAGCATGATTATCTATGTTTTGCTCCAATGATTGTCTCATGAATGTCCCACGCAAGTGCAGCTGAGTTGATACTCTGGATGATAAAATTTTATCATAGGACTAATATTGGAATTTCTTAGGGATTATTTTCTTAGAAAATTAGGAAGCTTTTAGTTTGTAATATATTTTTTTTATTTTCTATTTCTATTTTTGTGTTTTAATATAGTTTTTAGAAATTAGAAAATGTGTTTGGTACTATACATTGTATATCTATTTTATAGAAAAGAAAATTGAAAAATACGTTTGGTATGTTGATATGGAAATGGTAAGGAAAATAGTTATTCTTATTTGGAGAACATATGACTGTGTATCTCAAACTCTACTAGTTTTCTAGGTCAAGCAAGCTTGGAAGTTAGGATGAGCCTATCGATTAGAGAATGCTCATCATTACTCATCTCAAGCAAGAAATCCTGCCTGCTGATCTTAATCAAGCCTGACTGCTCAAAAAAAGTTCCCTGCTTAACTTTAGTTGGGGACATGTTGTATCAATAATTCTTCTCGCGCCCCCTCCTTAAGTGTCTTAATCTTGAGGATGCTAATTATGTAATGAGGGAAGTCCATGAAAAAATATGGGGAAATTATATTGGAGGGAGGGCATTCGCTCGGAAGACATATTAGCTGAGTATTTTTAGCCAACAATGTGTGTCGATACTACCTGATTTGTTATAGCCTGCATATTGCTAAAGGTATCAGAACCTCTCTCACTGTTGATAGAGTTTTTAAAGACTTCCATTGTGTCAACCCTCTTTGATCAATGTGGCTTGGATATTTTGGGACCATTTTCAATTGAGCCTCAATAAAAGAAATTTCTCTTAGTAGCTGTTGATTATTTTTTTAAGTGGGTCAAGGTTGAAGCATTAACTGAAGATGCAGTCAAGAAATTTCTATGAAAGAATATCGTTTGTTGATATGACATCCCTCACAAGTTTGTTTTCGATAATAACAGACAATTTCAAGGTTGATGATTAAAAGAATGGTGTGAAAGATTTGGAATCAAGTAAGCCTTTACTTTAATAACCTACCTACAAAGCAATGGACAATTCGAGGTGGTCAATTGAGAAATAGTTCATGGACTCAAAATTAAATTAGATCACATCAAAAGTAGTTGGATGGATGAGTTGCCCAGCATCCTATAGGTTTACTGAACCACACCACGAAAGAGCACCAGAATGACTCCTTTTCATCTTTTTATAGAGGAGAGGTAATCATCCCAGTAGAAATTGAACAAGAGTCAATCCGAAGGAGCACTTATGGACAAGATAATTTTGAAGAGTGACTCTTAAATCTTGATTTGATCATTGAGACTCGAGAACGAGTGGTTGCTTGACTATCAAGTATAATAAATGAGTTATTCTTCATACTTTCCAAGTCAAAAATCTAGTTTGAAAGAAGATTAAATCGGTAGCAGACGTGAGCAAATTGGAGCCCCATTGGGAAGAACTCTTCCAGGTGATTAGCAAACAAAGCTCATAATCCTATTATTTAGAATATACAAATGGATAAAAGCTCGATTGACCATGGAGCGCCAACTATATAAGATCTCACTTTACATATGCGTTATTTTACAACCTTAAGATTATCTCTTCAATGTTTATCTATGTTTTGTACATTTTTTAATCAAATAAACGGTTGTTTCAATTTTTAGACCAAGATCTTATTCTAAACTTCTCTGGATTTAAGACTAATTGGGGTCGGGATCCTCTAGGATGCAATAATGGACTCCCATTCATACAAGAGTCGAGCGAGTATCATATCATCTTGTCATTTTTAGTGCCTAAATTCCCCCAGACTTGGGCATAGTTAGGGTTGAGATCTTTCGAGCTGCGATAGAGGACTCATCTTCGTATAAGGGACGAGTGAGTATAGTATCACTTTATCATTTTTAGGGTCCAAATTCCCCCGAACTTAGATGTAGTCGGGGTCGAGATCGTACAGGTTGCAGTAGCAAACTCCTCTTCTTACAAAGGTCGAGCAAGTATCATATCACCTTGTCCTTTTAATGGTCGAAACTTCCCCGGACTTAGACGTAGCCGGGGTTAAAATCCTCTAGAATATGGTAGCGAACTCCCCTTCGAATAATGGTCAAGCGAGTACTATATCATCTTATCCTTTTCAGAGCCCAAACTACCTCGGACTTGGATGTAGTTGGTGTTGAGATCCACGAGGCAATGGTAGCAGACTCCCCTTTGTACCAGGATCAAGTGAGTACTGTATTACCTTATCCTTTTCAAGGCCAAAACTCCCTCGGACTTGGACATAGTCGGAGTCAAAATCTTCTAGGTCGTAGTAGCAGAATCTGCTTTGTGCAAGGGTCGAGTGAGTATGGTATTGCCTTGTCCATTTCAGGGTCCAAACTCCCCAAACGTGGATGTAGTCGGGGTCAAGATCCTCCAAGCTACATCAGTGAACTCCTCTTCATATAAGAGTCGAGCGAGTACCGTATCATCTTGTCATTTTCAGAATCCAAACTGAAAGTACCTAGTGTTGGTTTTGATATGGTCAACTAAGTCAAGTTAGGTCCTGTGTATTTGATATTTGTGTCTAAGTGTGCAGAAGTTTAGGACACAAGAAGTCGAGTGAAAAACATAGCCGTCGAGAAGGATGACAGGGGAATCGAGTCGACGAGCTCGATTCATCTGAGGGACAAGAAACTATGGAAGAGTACACTAATGGAGAGAGAATGAGACATGGGGAACTTCCGAAGGACGAGAAGCTGGAGCGGAAGCTTGTTTGAGGAGAAGGTCGGAGTTAAATTCAGGTAAGCTCAACTCTGGAAGGCCAAAGTATCACTCAAGCGACTGGAGTGGAAAGTCGGACAAAAAGTCAACTCTAAAGTTGAGCCTTGTTCCGTCACTTGGACCAGTTTGGTACCTACTAGGCGCCCCATCACAATGAATCAACGTCGGGTCCACATCAACATCGCTCTGGGCGCCTAAACATGGTCCAAGCGTCCGTACATGAATTAAAAAAGTCTATCTTCCAACCGTTGCACAAAGTCGTTGTTTGGAGATAAAATTTGTCACCCTGGGAGTGCCTGGAGAGGATCCAGGAGTTCGGATTGGTGCACGTCAGAAACGAATAAATTTCACCAAAGCACTATAAATAGAGCCCTGGTTCAATCAGTTTATAACAACGCTTATGTACTACAAATTTTTTATTCTTCTTTTAATTTTTATACTTTCAACCTCTTGTACGAGGCTTCTCCACTTTCGGCTTGTGTCGAAGAAGGAGACTATTAGTTGAGCTTAATCTGATTTGGATTAGCAAGCTCTCCGATTACAAACTATGTAAATTCTTTTGTCTCGTACTCTCTTAATATTATTTAGTCTTGCTTTTTAAAGTGTTTGTCTTACTTAAGTCAAAAGTTTTGAGAAAGGGTATTTTTTTTTATCTTTTTAGGGTAATTTATCCCTCTCCTACCAGCCACACGGTACTTATAATTGATATCAGAGCGAGGACGTTTCAAAATAATAATTGCTGACCGAATCACACAAGAAATGACCGGACCAAACATTTACCCGCCTAAGATTAAGGGGGAGTTCACGACTTGAAAAAAGATGGAGATATTCTTCAAAAATGATTTTAAGTTATTGTTAATAATAAAATATGGTTTTGTAACACCTAAGTATTAGCAAGCCAACAAAGAAGAATATCTATGGATGAAGAAGGAACAAAATGACTTCGTGACAAACGATAAGGTAGAATTCTATCTGTTGAGCGTTTTATCACCACAAGAAGTCAACCAGATCAAAGCTTATAAGTCAACCAAAAAGCTCTGGGAGAAATTCCTGAAACTGCATGAAGGAACCTCGGAGGTGAAACTCGCAAGATGGGATCTGCTCTAGAATTAAATCAGCAACCTATGGATGGAATAAGATGAAACAATTGCACATCTACACTCAAAGATTAAAGAACTGATATCTAGACTCACAAATCTCAGAGAAATGGTAATAAATTGAGATTCGTTAAGATACGCTACACCTGAGTGGACATCCATAGTCGATTCATTTTACATTTTTAAGGACTTCGAGGTTAATACATTAAAAAAATTATTTTCCACTTTTAAACTTCACGAATCGAGACGTATAGACTTACGAAACAAAGCAGAAAAGACGGCTCAAAACCTAGCACTGAAGGCTAACCAGAAGGGCAAATAAGATTCATACACATCACTCGATAAAGACAAGGCTACATTTATGGTAAGAAAATTTGATAAATTCCTTAAAACTAACAAATTTAACAAGTCATAGGCTAATAAACATTCACAGAGCAAACAAAAGGTGCAATGTTATAACTGCCAAGAAGAAGGGCATATAAAGGGCCATCATCTAAAACCGAAGGATACGGAAAAGAACATAAGAACGACCTAGATGAAACACAAAATTATAAATGCGATGTGGGACGAAACAACATTATAATTGAAAATTGAAGTCAACGTCGGACTTGCACTAATGGCAATTCACCAAGAAGACGACGAAGTGAGCTCATCCGAAATGAGCATTGAGAGCATCGACGAAGGGGAAGCCACTTCAAAAGGAAGCAATAATACAGGGGGAGCATCGAATAACAAGGCCAACAAGGTAAATCAAATACAATCTCTACCTCCTAACAAATTATTTAAATTTATAAAAATGCTTTCTCTAAAATTCTTATCAGTTAGAAATTGAAAATGAAAATTTTAAAAGTAAAATATAGAATTAAAAATAACATTAGTAAAATTTTATCGATTAGAAGATTTCGACAAGTTAAAAATAAAAAATAAAAAATTAAAAGACCAAATAGAAATATTGAAAAGGAATGATGCATGTCTATATCTAAGTTTTTTTTAAATTCAAAGTTTAAAAATTATGTTATGCTTAATTGGTATGTTAGATACCATAAGACCAAATTATAAAAATAAATAGACAATTAATTTTCAGAAAATATTTGGTTAATCCATTAGAAAATAATTTATTTTGGATACTAAAATTATGCTTAGCTCAATAATTTTAAATGCATGCTAAAAAATTAGTTTGCTTGATTTATTCATAGTAGGAAAATCAATTATTTCATAATTTTTTAATCATATTTTCTACTAAAATTTTATCTGTGAAAAATGAAAATATTATTTACTAACAATTTTTTTTGAAATTGTTTAATCGATATATATATATATATATATATATTTTTTTTTTTAATTTTTCAAGAAAAATCATATTTTTAAAAATTTAAATTATTTCACATATTTATTTTTAAAAGTTTTCCTTTTTATGTGATAAAATATTATGTTCTTTGGCAAAATAATTTTTTTCAAAATTTTCTAATTATTAAACAATTTTCTATAATTTTTTTAATCAAAATATCAATTTTAATAGTAAACATTCTAAAAAAAATATATTTTTAAAAAATTTAATTTTTCTACAAATATACATTATGTTTTACGGACTTAGAAAAAGTTACAAACCATTTTGAATCAAAATCTATTTTTTAAGTATTTTTCTTTACAATACATCTCTTGGGTAAAATAATTAATTCTTATTTATATAAATCATGGTTGTTCAAAAAAAATTTATTACTAGCATATATTATTGTGTTTGATAGTGACAAAGATTTTCAAAATTTTTTAATGGAAAAAATAATTTTGAATTATTTGTTCAAAAATTAGTTTTGAATTTGTGAAAATTTAAAGTTTTAAAAAATAATTCTTAGAAATTTTTTTAAATGTTAGTCACTATTTACGTAACCCTTATAATTTTTATCTCTATTTTTAATATCATCAAAGGAGAAGAATAATAGATTAAGTCTATAAGGAGATACATTTTTTATGTTTTAATTGTGAATATTTATTAATTACATTGAATATTTATTAATTATAATTATTTTATTGTTATATTATGGTTTTTTTAATCCTAACTTAACTTGGGTTGATCACATCAAAAAGGGAGAAATTGTAAGTACTCATATTAGTTTTTATTTAATCAACTAAGTCAAGTTAGGTCATGTACATTTAATTCTTATGTCTAAGTATGCAGGAGCTTAGGAACATAAGATGTCAAGCAGAAGACGCAGCAGATGAGAAGGATGACACGAGAATCAAGTTGACGAGCTCGGTGCATCCGAGGGGCGAAAAGTTGCAGAAGAGTACGCATGTGGAGCGAGAAGGACATGCGCAGCACTTCCGAGGGAGGAGCCGGAGTAGAAGTCTACTCGAGGAAAAGACCGAAGTTGGGTTCGGGTGAGCTCAACTCTGGAAGGTCGGAGTATCACCTAAGCAACCGGTGCAGCAGGTCGAACAAAAAGTCAACTCTGAAGTTGACCCTTGTCTAGGCGTCCGGACCTAGTTTGGTGCCTACCAAGCGCCACGTCGCAATGAATCAACGTCAGGTCCATGTCAGCACCAATCTGAGCACCTAGACATGGTCCAGGCGTCCGGATATGAAAAAGTCTATCTTCTAACCGTTGCATGAAGTCGTTACATGGAGATAAAATTTTCCACCCTGGGGGTGGCCAGAGAGGGTCCAAGTTCCCGGATTGGGCCACATCAGCAACAAATGAATTTCACCAGTGCACCATAAATAGAGCCCTGGTTCAGTTAGTTTAGAACAACACTTATGTACTACAAATTTTTTACTTTGCTTTCAATTTTGTGCTTTTAACGTCTTGTACAAGGCTTCTCCGCCTTCGACTTATGTTGAAGAAGGAGATTACTAATTGAACTTAATCTGCCTTGGATTAACAATCTCCCTAGTTGCAAACCAACTAAATTCTTTTGCCTCATAGTCTCTTTATGCTATTTAGTCTTGCTTTTTAAAATGTTTATTTTACTTAAGTCAAAAGATTCAAGAAAGTGTATTTTTATCTTTTTAGGGCAATTCACCCTCTCTTCCTGGCTGCACGGGACCTATACAAACTCCCCCGAACTTGAATGTAGTCGGTGTCAAGATCCTCCAGGTTGAGGTAGTGAGCTCCCCTTTATAAGGTCGAGTGAGTACTATATCGTTTTGTCCTTTTCAAGGCCTAAACTCCCTCAAACTTGGACATAATCGAGGTCAAGATCCTCTAGGTTGTGATAGAGGACTTCACTTCATACAAGGGTCGAGTGAGTACTATATTGCATTACCCTTTTCAGGGCCCAAACTCCCACGGACTTAGACGTTGTCGGGGTCAAGATCCTCCAGGCTACGGTAGTGGAGTTCCCTTCATAAAGGGTCGAGTGAGTACCGTACCATCTTGTCCTTTTCAGGACCCAAACTCTCCTAGATTTAGATGTAGTAAGGGTCGAGATCCCTCAAGTCGTGGTAGTGGACTCCTCTTCATACAAGGGTTGAGCGAGTTCCATATCACGTTGTAATTTTTAGGGCCTAAACTCCTCCAGATTCGGACGTAGTCGGGGTTGAGATTCTCCATTCAGGTTATTATAGCAGGTTGTATGATCAAAAAGAATTTAGATATCTTCATAATGGTATGATATTGTCTACTTTAGGCCTAAGCCCTCGTAGTTTTTCTTTTAGATTCTATTCAAAAGACCTCATGTCAATGGAGATATTTTTTTCTTATAAATCTATGATCTTTCCCATGTGTTTTTAATGTGGGAATATGTTTGCAACCTTGCAACTTCAACAATCCCCCTCAAATAAAGGACCACAGGATCCCCCTCAAGTATCGAGTCACTCTTGACTTGTTCTGGGCCTCGCCTTAAGCATCGGGTCATTGACTTGTTCAAGGTCTCCCTTACTTTGTTCAAGGTTTCACTCATATGGTTCAATGTTAGATCATGGCTCCGGCTCGTGCTTCTTCCAGGAGTTAGTCCGATGAAGAGCGACATCAATACTAATTGTAGGATCGAAAAGAATTTAGATATCTCTACAATGGTATGATATTGCCCACTTTGATCTAAGCCCTTATGATTTTACTTTTTGGCTCTACACAAAAGGCCTAATGCTAATGAAAATATCCTTTTCTTATAAATACATGATTTTGTCCATGTGTTTTTAATGTGAGACTATGTTTGTAACCTTGCAACCCCAACACAGACTCCCCTTTGTACAAGGGTTGAGCGAGTACCGTATTATGTTTTCCTTTTTAGGGCCCATACTTCCTCGGACTTAGACATAGTCGGGGTCGAGATCCTCCAGGTTGTGATAGTGGACTCTCCTTCGTACATGGGTCGAGCGAGTACCATATAGTATTATCCTTTTTAGGGCCCAAACTCTCTTGGACTTGGATGTAGTTGGAGTCGAGATCCTCCAAGCTGCGGTAGCGAACTCTCCTTCATACAAAGGTCAAGCGAGTATCATATCACCTTATCCTTTTTATGGTCTAAACTCTCCTAGACTCGAATATAGTTGAGGTTTAGATCCTCATCTCTATAATCATACCGAAAAGCAACATAATGTTAGTATTACCCCTAGTACCAATTATGAGATGATTGTAAAGGGCCCATGTTGTATCATATATCATTATTAATAAAAGACAAAGGATATGGTTATTATATTTATCTTAGTTGAGTGCCGAT
>JBBMJZ010000027.1:1872181-1883756 GCA_037833815.1 Zingiber zerumbet
GATAAACTAATACCTAATTACACTACGACTATTCCAATGGTTTGTTCCTTTCCATCTTAGTCGTGAGCTACTGTTTAGAATTTATAAGGAATTGATAACATGATCTTCTATGTGTGACACCACACACCATGTTATTTACAATATAAATTAATTAAACAACTACACTTAGCATATAAATACAGGTATTTGATCATTGTGATTCTTTATTTCTAAATAAATGTATATACAAAATCTAGACTTTTAGTATACACTCTAACAGTTGATGCTCGATTGTTGAGTCTAATGGCAATAAGCTTCACCTTTATCCAATCTAAAACTTGCTTATAGTCAAAGAATTGCTTGATCGTGCATCTATCACATGCACAAATCAAATTTAACAATTTATAATCAACCGAAACCCCTTATCTGGACTAAGGGAGTATAGTAGAGGCCTTGGATTGTCTCACTCGCTGAACCAATGTCAGAACGTTCATCTTCAGACAAAGTCAAAAAAAGGGGTTTGTTTTTGTTGTGTGATGCCGGAACTTGAAAGAACTCCGACTAGAATCCCCCGACGAAGGGGCAATGGCCACTAGTGATGCTCTAAGTTCCTGCCTTCTTCACCATGTCTAGTAGGGAAGCCTGAGTTCTGATGTTGGTGCAAGGAGGTGGAAGGACGCCGGAGATGAACTGAAACTCGTTGCCCGCTGGGATGCCGTCGCTGCCTTCTTCACCGCGTCCGGTAGGGAGCACCGACTGGGATGCGAGAGGGATGAAGAACTCACCGGAGAAACCACTCTGGCTCTACTCAATGGTTACGTTGCCGCTACTACACCTCCACCAGAGGGTCGTCATTGTCTTCGCGTGAATCACTCGGGAGAAGAGGGAAAGGGGGCTGCGAGAATCGCCAGGAGAAGAAAATGAAGCCGAACCCAGGCCACCTTGCCCTTGAACCAAATTTTCCCTTTTAAGCTTCTACTAGATTTCCCTTCAACCTGCCTGAACCAAACTAAACCAACTGATTAGGGTTCTTCATGGGATTTTGCAATTGGACTCCTAAATTGAGCTTGAAATTGGTTCTGTTTATTTTAATCTTTTTTAAACCAATAAAATGAATATATAATAAAAATTTTACTTAAAATGTATAATTATATAAATAGACAATTTGATAAGAATGAAATTAATGAGGTAAAATTTTAATTGAAGAATTTTTTAAAATTAATTATTTCAATTATATTCCTGATCTGTCAATTTTTTTTTTACTTTTCAAAGTAGGTTTGAATGATTCAAGATATATGAAAATAAGAGTAGAAAGGTTAAAATTTTTTATAATAATTTTCTAAAATAAAATTTTTTAAATTTTGAAAACTTTTAAAAATATGACATATTTAGATTTATTTTCAGAATTAAAAGTTTTAAAATTAATAATAAATCCAAATAAAAAAATACTAAATCTTAGAGTATCCACGGTGGCAAATAAAGGCTTATTTATATTTAACAATATCTAATAAGATTAAAAAAAATTGATAATTTTATTAATTGAAAAAATATATTATCAAAATTTGAATCTAAAAACGTAATTAGTAATTTTGCATTTGAAAAAAAAGTTAGAAAACTAAATTTTATATAAAAAATTAATTTTAAAAATTAATATTTATTTTTAATATATATATATTAAAGGTCCAATTGTTTTTTCTTGGGGCCTCAAAAATAGTTGATTAAAAATTTAATAATAAAGAATGATTTATCTTTAAATTTGATGTAGCTTAAAAAATAAAGACTAATAATTTATGTGAGATTACAACTTACAAGACTTCAATTATATTTAGTTGGTTGCTAGTCTAATGTTTTTGAATGGAAGAAGTTTTTCAGATCATAAGTTCAGAGGATATTGCATTCATCTAAGAACCATAAAACCTACGTTCATCTATATTAGACTCAACATATTTAAGATTTCATTTAAGAAACCTGAAATCTTCATTCATTGTATATACGACATGGCACATCATATCTAGACCTTCATCTTTGCCCCCAGAAGAATTACTTAAACAAGCCCAATATCATAATATAAAAATATTCATATATATATATAGTCCTATAATAATTAAAATCAATTCCAATAATAGAAAAAAATATATTAAAAAAATGAAAGCTTTAAATCTCCATTGGATCAGCATGCAATGCCATACTGGGTGTAAACCAAACTAGGATTGGCCGCACTCGCTTTTCAATGCGTGGTAAAAAGTAATAACGCGGAATGTCTTTCCACCGCCCGCCCAAATACTTGGAGAACCGCCGTCGCTTTCGAGATGACAATGGAGGCAAACTCAACGAGGTGAAGCTTTCGTCCTCCATGCTGTAAATCCAGTTATCACTAACGCCAATGTCATGCAAGTCAATAGAGATATAAATGGAGTTCGACTTCAAATCCGGCAACGAAGACGTATCAATGCAAAGAGAAGAAGCCGCGCTCAAGAATAGAGTATACTCTCCCAAATTATTCATTGTGTTGGCAACGCACTTCTCAGTATCCACCTTCCAAACCTCTAATTTGTTAATATAATTTTCTGCAGGTCCATTCATCACGGCCTGTGTGAGCAGTAGATCTTCGGAAGACGTGCAAAGAAAGTAGAAGGTGACATCAATGTTTGACAGAGCTACCACCGGTGTCCATGTCGGAGTCAAATCCGACGTGATGAGATCATACGCCGCTACGATCACTTCGCCAAGTTCTACAGATACTAACACCGCATAGAGCTTGCCCTCATGAAAGGCTATGTCGTCATAGTCATAGTCATAATCATCGTCATAGTCACTTATAGTTATCATCTTCCACTTCTTATCTTCTGCATTAAGAAGAAACAAAAACTCTTCCTCCATGGAAGAGCAGTCGAATAGAAAGGCAACGAAGTAATTTCCACCTCTGGAGGGATCTGAGGACAACACTGCCTTGACGGCCTCCAAATTCCGGCCGTCCACGGTGGGGAATTTAGGAAGGTTGATATGCACGCGGGTGATAGGGTTCAGGAGCTGCACACTAACCTTCCCGACGGTTATGAGCCAACCATGGGAAGATCCGACGACATTCTTCAGGATGCGAGAAGGGCTTGGGATATCGTACACGCGGCCCTCTGTTAAACTGAAGAAGTTGTAGTTGTTTCGATTGTTAGATTTTCCGTTTATGAGGAATTGCTCTTCCGGCACAAGCCATGGAATCTGGGGACATTGATCGGCTGGGCTGCGTCGGATTTTATCAACCACGGCAAACCAATGTGAGCATACGGCGGCAGAGCGAAAGAGGTCGTGAATCGAGAGCTTGGATAAGATTAAGTACAAGAGATCTGTAGGAATCTCCGACCAAGAAGTAGACATCTAAGAAGAGATGGTGGTGGTGAAGCACGACGGCGACGGGGGCTACGGAAACGGCAACAAGCGAATTGAATTGGATATCCCTTTTTAAAGGACGTCCTGCGGGCTATTTCCGTTTCGATGCTTAGCTAGTCTTTAATTTTTCTGAATTAATTTTTCACAATTTTAATATTCATATGAATAAGTCAAAATCGATATCTATCTTATTAATATTTATAATAAGGAAACATTCTATTTATATAAATTATTTTTAAACTAGCATAAAATAAATTATTTTTTTATTAGAAAAGTAAGATTGGTTTTTTAAGTTGGAAAAATATATATATGCATTTACTATTTGTAGTATTTGAAAAATATATGTGATATTTGAATTCCATTTAAAGCTAAAAATATAAATAATTTTGGCTCTCAAAATAAATAAATTCAATTTTGATATTTACTATTTAACTATTTCCGTTTTGGTGCTTAGTCTTTTTTCTGAATTAACTTTTCACACGTATTAATATCCTGTGAATAAATTTAAAACCATATCTATATTATTAATTTGTTACAAATTATTAGTACAATAATATTTATAATAAGGAAATAGTCTATTTATATAAATTATTTTTAAAATAAGACAAAATAAATTCATGCTTAAATTTATATTTGATATGAACAATTCCACATGGTTATTTCTTTTAGAAAATTAAGATTATATACTTGTTTAGTTGTGTACGTAAAATCTATTTCCGTTTTAGTTGGAAAAAAATATATAGCTCGATCTTTTATAATTTTATTTTTTTTTACCTTGTAAGTAAATTTTTATGAAAATTACGATTGTATTAGATTTTTTTAAAAGTTTTTTTTTTTAATAATTATAGAGACAATAAATTCATATCTATTGTGATTTTTGATAAAGAAACTGCAAATAAGATAACTATAGAATCTGAATTTTATAAAAATAAACATACAATTAAAATAAACAAATAATTTGATGAGAGAATTGAATAACTCTAATGAGGTGTTTGATTCACAGAATTGAATAACTTTTCCTATGGAATGAAATAAACAAGGATTGCAATAGGAATATTTATTCTTGGTTTAGGTTTATGGAATGGAATAATGCTTCACTTGAATTTCTATATTTGATTTTTAAAATTGTTGTAAAGTATAAACGAGGAATAATTTTCATAATGATAAAATATTCCTATTTCCTAACTGAAATATTTTGATAGCTCGTTCAGCTTACACAATCACTGCTTGGCCCAATTGACCTAGGAACATCGACCTTAAGGAATGGTTAAATCACCTTGATATCTTGTGGTGATTTGTCAGGGAAAAGTTATATGACAACTCCAGACTGCTTGATTTCACTTTGGAATTGTTGGAAAATTTGTATCGAAATACGACTTGTGTCCCATAGAGAAAGAGAGATAATATGACTGAAATTTAGAGTAAAAGGGGTGAGAATTCAGGATCCAGATTTACCAATCCAAGGGTTCTTATGTAAACCCTACTACTCATAAAGGAACCGGTCAGGACACAATGTGTCCGTATAGATTAGCTGGGAGCTGCACTTGTCTCTTTCGGAAACTCAAGTATAAGTGGCATTGTCACGTGGGTTGCTTCACAAGCAAGCAATGCTTGCCTTGTTGACTTGTGTGAAGTCATGTGTGGCTTGTTGAGAAAACCAAACGAAGAAGATTGAGAAGTGCAATATATTCTAAAGTAATTCCTCCCTTTTGTTCTTGTTACCGTACCTTTGTTCGGTCGGTAAGTTTCTTCTCTTGTTGTCGTGCATTTCTTTACTCGGTAGTACAATGATAGCTGTTAGGTATCAGCTCAGATCACTACGACAACCAGTGCTCGGTTGAGCTCGTTGTCTTGTTTGTTATCCCAGAAAATAGACATCCACAGAAACCTCCGAGCACTGCTAGAGAGGATGAATCTGTTTTAAGGAGACTGCACTCTGTAGGACTTGACATCCACTCGATGTTGTGTTGCAACTCTTGGTATCCAGTCGGTGACTCTCGAAAGCATCAAAGCACTGACTCTGCTTGCATTCGGGTCGGGGGCTCCTTGCCGACTCTCGACAGAGCGCTTGACGACTTGTTACTCTGCTCGGTTCGTGCAACCACCAACGGCATCAAAAAAGAGCTCGGGAAATCGACTTGCAACAGCCGACAGCTTGAGATTATCTGCTCAAGCCACTATAACGGTAAGCCACCCTGTGCATCTGGCACAAACTCAAAAGTGTGAAACAAAATTTCTGAAAGGATCACAAAGATTGTAACATGTTTATATCCAACAGGAACTGTTGAATCTAGGAAGATGACAAAAGATATAGCGCTTCTCATTCATGGATTCCAGTATTCTTAGCTTCTATCTACTACAACTGCTTGAGCAACAACTCTTTTCATGTTTTCTAATTAAAGTGCCTGTTTGCTCAACATCACTTGAGAAAAGTATCTGAACACCCAAGAGTTCATTGATGCAGTGGCATCTGAGCTGAGAGCTAGACTTTCTTCATAAATCCCTTTGCAGCCAGCACAATTATTCACTCTGCCATGAGGTTGAATTTGCAAGTTCCTGAAACTGGGAGTTGGTGAAGGTTCACTACTTAGTTACTTCAAATAAAAATTGCTTTTATGTTGGGAAGAAATATTTTCCATTCTTCATTGCTTCTTCATAGTCTACGGATTGTTTGTGAGCATTTGGTACTACAACTTATCATTGATGGTTTTGATTGTTTTAATTATGACTCTCCTGTGCCTTCAGCTATAGTATGATTTTAACATTTGTCTAGATAAATTCTAAATATTTTATTTTATTGTGTTTTATTATTAGAGAAATTGAAATTATGTTTGTTTTTCCATATAAGCATAAGTTATTCAGATCATAAAATTAGAGGATATGACATTGATCTAAGAACCATAAAATCTATATTCATTGTCCCCAGGACAAAGTTGAGTTGGCTAGTGCGGAGCAGAGTTGCTACTATAAGGCAAGGGTTCGAATCTCGGCAAAGTTGAGAAAAAAAAGACCTCTCCTCACTGGCTAACTATAACTTCCCGATTTACCTCCTCATAAATGGTCGTGGAACCAACCGTATGAGACCATTGGGTGGCGAATTCCACTTTTTATTATCATTATATATAGGACATTGTATATCATCTATCGATTTTAGATTTCATCTGAGAATCATGAAATCTACCTTCATCGTACATATATACAACATGACATATCATATATAGATTTTAGATTCCTTCCACATGGAAATTAACTTTCATCTTTGCCCTCGAGAAGAACAATGCCACAAAAGAGTTTGTTTCCTCAACAATTGATTGTGTTAGTCATAAACTCACGGAGGTATGCTATATGAAAATCAAACAAGAAAAGACAGAACAAACAATTTCTTAATTATATCTAACATCATAATTTCAAAATATTCATATATGAGTTTATATAATCCCACAATAATTAAAGTCAATTCCAAGTATTAGGAAAAATATATCTAACAAAACGAAAGCTTTAAGTTTACATTGGATCAGCCAGCAATGCAATACTGGGTGCAAACCAAACTAGGGCCGGCCGTTGCAGCTGCTTTGGAGATGATAATGCTGACCGCAGCCGCCTTGGAGATGATAACGGAGGCAAACTCAAGGAGGTGAAGGTTTTGTCCTCCATGCTGTAAACCAAGTTATCACGGTAGCCAATCACACACAAGTCATTCAAGATATAAATGTAGTTCGACCTCAAATCCGGCAATGAAGAAGTATCAATGCAGAGAGAAGAAGTTGAGCTCAAGAAAAGAGTATACTTCCCCAAATTATTCATTTTGATGATGATGCCTTTCTCTGTATCCACTTTAAAAACATCCAATGTGTTAATATAATATTCTGATTTTTTCGTCATGATCCGTGTGAGCAGTAGATCATTGGAAGACGTGCAAAGAAAGTACGAGACGAAGTCAAAAATCAAAATGATGTCTGACAGAGCTACCACCGACGTCCATGTCGGAGTCGAATTCAGCGTGATGAGATCATACGCCGCTACCATCACTTGGTCATGTTCTTTAGACCGTGTCACCGCATAGAGTTTGCCCTTGTGAAAGGCTATGTCGTCATAGTGATAATCACCTTCGATTATCATCTTCCACTGCTCATCTCCTGCATTGACAAAGAACAAAAACTCTTTCCGCATATAATGGCTGTAGAATACAAAGACGACACTGTAATCTCCACCTTTGGAGGGATCCGAGGACAGCACCGCCTTGACGACCTCCAAATTGCGGCCGCCCACGGTGGGGCTTGGAGGAAGGTTGATATGCACCTGGGTGATAGGGTTCAGGAGCTGCACACTAACCTTGTGGACAGTTATGAGCCAGCCATGAGAAGATCCGGTGACAGTCTTGAGGAGGCGAGTGGCGGGGCTTGGGATATCATACACGCGGCCCTCCGATAAGCTGAAGAAGTTGTAGTCGTTTTGATAGTTATGATCTCCGTTTATAAGGAATTGCTCTTCCGGCACAAGCCATGGTATCTGAGGACGTTGATCACCGGGGCTACGGCGGAGCTTATCGACTACGGCGGACCAATGTGAGCATACGGCGGCGCTACGAAAGAGGTCGGGGATGGAGAGCTTGGATAGGATTGAGTATAAGAGATCCGTAGGAATTTCTGACCAAAAAGTAGACATCTATAAGAGATGATGATGGTGAGGCACGGCGGCGGCGGTGGTGGGATACGGAAATCCTTGCTCTTCCCTTGTCTACGACACCGTTTTTGCAGAAAGGAAATATCCTATTTATCTATTTCCGTTGTGTTGCAGAAAGGAAATATCCTTTCTGCTGAATTATTTTTGTTTATACGTATTAATATTCATGCGAATACGGAAATATCCACGTATATATTATTAATTCGTTACAAATTATTAGTAGAATAATATTTATAATAAGGAAATATTCTATTTATATAAATTATTTTTAAAATAGTATAAAATAAATTACTGCTTGAATTTATATTTGATGTGAACTGTTTCTAATTCCATATGATTAATTTTTTTTAGAAAATTAAGATTATATACTTGTTTATTTGTGGTAAATCTATTTCCTTTTTATTTGGAAAGAATATATAGCAAGATATTTTATAATTTTAATTTTTTTTACCTTGTTAGTCAATTTTTATAAAAAAAACGTAAACAAATAATTTTAGGAGAACAAAATTAATGTGGTGAAATTTTTATTGATTTTGTTTAAAAAATAATTATTTCAATTATATTATTGATATTTTTTAGTATTCAAAAAGTAGGTTTGAACGTTAAAGATATATGAAAATAACATGGTAATTGTTATATAAATAATTATATTATCCATTATGTTTGCCCATTTTATTCTATAGTGTTTTTTTATAAATAACTATATTCTTTATCAATAAATACATGGAGAAATTTCCAACATTTAATTCCATGTATTATCAAACTGATCAGAATTTTTACACCGTTATTGTTGGAGTAATTGTAATGACCCTAGAGTTTTGGATAAAGTTTAAGTTATATTTATTATTATATTTAATATGTATTAAAAATGTGTAGGATATAGGTATGATAAAGAAATGTCTAAGTCAGAGAATGTCTAAGTAGGATTTTGATAAAAGGAAAGTCCAAGTATGAGTTTTGGCGGGGTAAGTCTAAGTATATAGTCTTGGCAATGTAAGTTCAAGTGTGACTTGCCAATGGAAGATCCAACAACAAGAACAAGGTTAATGGAAACTCCTGAATGCAAGACGTGGAAAATGGAAAGACATATGAGGGACGCAAGACTGATGGAGGAGACTTGAAGGCAAGGTCGAGAGTTGTGCAGACAAGAACGAGTGCATGATTGATTGTATTCAGGGATGAAAAATCTAATATTAGGGTGTACCAGTCGAATGGTATGTGTACTAGTCGACTAGTCCAAGGTAAAGAACCTTTTTGTGCCTTCAGCTGTGGCGACCAGTCGACTTGTCATGGGTCAATCCAGTTGGACAATCAACAGGTCATGAGACTAGTCAACTGATATATAACCGTTAACAAAATTATGGATTCTGTGGAGAGTCGTTGGCCAACATCAGTCGACTGGGGAAACACTAGTTGACTGGTAATGGGAAAAATAACAAAGTTGTTTTCACCAAATTCTATATAATGGAGCTTGGGGTGGCAGGTCATGGTTGGCAAAATAGACTTGGTTAAAGTTTATTAGAGTCTCCAAATCTCTCCTTGTGATCAAGAGTTGTGGTGAAGTTTCTCCATCGACAAGGAGGTTGTGCTAGCCGGATGTTTCCGGGGAATCACTCACAGACAGATCAGGATCATCCATCTTATGGATAACCGTGGAATATAAGCTTTATCTCTGAACCACGTAAATAAGGCGTGCCATTTTGGTTTGCTTTCTTGCCTTTTTGTTTTAGGGTTAGCTTTCTTTCATACTTGTTGTTTTGTATTCCACTATGCTAGCAAGTATAAGAAGTGCACGATTTGCGTGAGAAGCTATTCACCCCCTTTTAGCGGGTGTCAAGGTCCCAATAGTTATGCTTCAATTATAAGTTCATATCATTAATAGATGTTTACGTTAAATAAAAAATCTGTTTCTAGCGAAAAAAGTACACTTTTAAAAAGTCGACCTAAGAATGTTAAAATTGTTATTGATCTTATCAACGAATGTGGACAAGTGAATCACCGGTGAGCTGGCTAAATTACCTACTTGATTGTCAATCGCCTCGCAACCATGAAGATGATGATGTGATGGGAGTTTGGAGGAAAATAGATAGGAGATGAAGGTTAGAATGACGACCAAGGAGTTCCCAGGTGTAGTCATTCCGACTCTCAAGTTAGATGCAGAAGAAGATGAGAATTAGGGTTTTAATGTACGTTAATGTGTGTGAGTACCTTAGATACGGAGGAAGGCTACCTTTTATAAGAAGACCGCAGACCTTTTCCTTTTCCCTTTTGTTATCATTATTTAATTTCTTAAATAATGTAAGAATTATTTATGTCATTATTCTTTTCCAAAATAATCGGAGATTTGCAAGACAACTTATTCTTTTCCTGAAACAAACTAAGATTTGCGCGATGATACCCTTTTCTTAAAATAATCTGAGATTGATGGAATGATTTATTCCTTTCCTAAAATTATCCAACGTCTTGTGTCTCTAAGGAGGATGGGAAGCCAAGAAAATAGTGACTTCAAGAATTGAGAACAGAGAGACTTTAGAGGACGGGGGGCAGACGGTTGCAAAACCGAAAGACCCAGGAGGTAAGAGACTAAGGGACTGGGAGGCCCAAGAGTCCAAGAGCCAGAAGCTAGGAGGCTAAGGGACTAGGAGCCGGGAGACTAAGGGGCCAAGAGTCGAGAGGCCGAGAGGCTAGCCAACTCGAGAGGCAGAGATGCCCTAGGCTATTCATTCATTCATTGGATTCACATTAGCAATTTTTACCTTATCCACATGATGCCTACTGATAATCTCCCGAATCACATGTCTCCCCTTTAAATCTAGTTAAAGGAGGTGAGAGTTCAACTAATTGGACTGTCTTGAAGTCAAATTTTCAATTACTAATTTTACATCTCTAAAAGTTAGAAGATTAAATTTTATATACAAATTAATTTTATAAAATTAATATAATTTTTTAAAACAATATTAAAGGTTTAATTTGTTCCTAGGTGCATCCCCAACTTTTTCTTTAATATTTTCATTTCTTATATTATCTATATGTCCACACATCCACCTTAACATTCTTATTTCTATAACTTTCATCTTTTATTCATGTGTTCAAATCATAGTACAACATTCAACTCCATATAACATATCAGGTCTAAATGTCAATTTGTAAAAATTTCCTTTTAGTTTAAACAAGGATGGATCCAGGAATTATACGCAGGGAGGTTTGAATTAGAGTTGATAGGAATAGCTACTCTCACCATGACGTCTTACTCTCCTCCTCTTTCTCACTTCACCATCGTAGACAGAGTCGACTGTTGGAAGAAACAATCCATTGCTAGAGATTTTCGGGGACTTAGTTGAATTTAAATTACATGAAATAAATTCAACTTATCTGTTGAAATGACCTGAGCTGATAATTTCATGTTGTCAGCAGGGGCTGGTGTTTGCCAAGTGCTGAACGCAGGCTTTATAGTGGCCGACCAGGCGAAATAGGCTAAGGCCGACCGAATATAGAGGCTTAGGCCGACCGAGCGAAGAGGCCAACCGAG
>JBBMJZ010000027.1:1962268-1984434 GCA_037833815.1 Zingiber zerumbet
AAATTGAAAATTTGATATCTTCATAAAGATGGAAGTCCAAGGAAATCATTTGTGGTGTCGATTAGTAAGTATCATCGTTATGTCCGTTATAATAAGCGTTTGTCATCATTTCTCATACCCAAATCAAGTTGAAAAAATCACTACCCTCAATAAAATATATCACATTAATATTTGAGGGTATGAATATATTCAAGAGCCTTAGACGAGCACATTAGTCATGATTTGAAGTCATTCGAAGCTCTTTAGGTCCATTAACTACTTTTGGGCGGAACAATTGATGGATCTTCGCCATTTTTGAAAATCAAAAGTTTGATATTTTTAGAAAGATAGAAGTCCAAAGAACAAATTTGTGGTGTCAGTTAGTGAGTATCATCGTTATGACCTTTATAATGGGTTTTTGACATTAAGAAGTTGAAAAAATCACTGCTTCTCAATATCACATTGATATTTGAAGGCATAAAATACATTGAGAAGCATTAGATGAGTACACATGTCTTGGTTGAAGTCATTCCGAGTTTTTTAGGTCTATTAGTCACTTTTGTCACTTTTGGATGAAACTGGCTGATGGACCTTTGTCATTCCGAAAATCAAAAGTTTGATATTTTTAGAAAGTTGGAGTCCAAATAAGTCATCTATTGTCTCGGTTAGTTGAGTATCATCGTCATGACTCTTATACAATGAGCATTTGATATAATTTCTCATGTCTGAATCAAGTTAAAAAACAACATTACTTCCAATATAATATATAGCATTGATATTTGAGGGCATGTATTGAAAAGCATTAGATGAATATATAGGTCTTAGTTTGAATTCATTCTGAATTCTTTAGATTCATCCATCACTTTTGAATAAAATTGACTCATGGACCTTCGACATTCAATAAATTAAAAGTTTGATATTTTCAAATTTACAGAGAAACTTCTTTCTAGGTTCATGAAAATCTCCAAATTAAATGTAGATATAACAAAAATTATTCAACCTATAATCATTTCCGGATTTCCCATTTGTTGTGAAACTATTAATTAAGTTGCTACAATTAAACATAATCTAGCAAATCCTTGTAATGAAGATGACGTAGTTTGACTGCACTTCTACTTCACACATACATGAATCACACATCATCCCGGCATTAAAATAATAAGAGAGATCTCAAGTTGAGTGTCCTTTTCTTTCACATAACAATAGGAAGAAGTAAATCTTCAACTACACATTTCAAATTTTGCAACTATTTCAAATTTGACAAGTTGCAAAAGAACATATAATATATTTTTATTCTATCAAAAAAGATTGACACATCTTATATACAACATGCATGATATTCTCGATTATTATAATAATTATAGTAAAAACCCCAATTGACTTGACTGTAAGCGCAGTCGTATTTTTGTCCAAATTAAGCTCAATCAACTGAGCAGGTGATTGGATGCGTTTAGCCGATTTTAATGGCAAACACAAACAAGTGACTCATTCTCTAATAGGAGTTAGAAAGAAATAAGACCATTGATCGATCCTACAACGGAAAAGTTAAATCAGGCAATCGACTAAAGTTGACATCAATCAACTTAAGTAGGATTACGAAACTAATTTGACTGAATTAAGTCAGGGATCTAACAAGATAGATTCAAAGGCAAGAAACATTAATGGTATCAAAGACTTAAAGAAGAAATGTGAGCTGTGACAGATTGCGTCAGAATTAAAGTAATTTTGAATTGTATTTCTGGATAGGGTTGTTAGGACTATGAGGGTATGATGAATGGATTAATGGTTAGAGAGGCGCTAAAGGAGGGGTGGATATTACTTGACCTAGAAATACAACTCTTACTCTTGTCAATGCCTTGTCAAGGTTAATTAAAACACATTTAAATGCAACAAAAATGAATACAAGCAATGATCAATAGTACTAATACTAATATAACATGGTTCAAATGACTCTTTGGTGACTCACTTTTGAATCTCTTTGCCCTCAAGGTGTCTTCTTGGTTCTCGGTTTTACTATATATTCTATCATGTTGTCAATCATTCAACTACCCAGGGCCAGCTCAAACCTATTTGAGGCCCTAGGCGGGAAAAAAAATTTAAGCTTTTGACATTATTTAAAAAAAAATTCTCACCCTTTTTCATTCAGACTTGGGATCAAAAATATGAATTAATTTTTTTAACAAATTAAAATATTATTTTTTAAAAATATTTTTTATAAAATTTAATTTTCTTTTTTTTGAGATGTAAAATTATTAATTAAATTTTCATATTCATATTTTGATAACTTAATTCAGAGAAGTATAAGTTTTACTGTATTAAACATAGTATTATTATTAGATATAATAATATATCTTAAGTCAATAATAAGTTTACAATTTATTTAGCTAAAAAAATAAATATTTAAAATTGTTTAAAAATAAAGAAAGATAAAAGTATATCTAATTACTTAAATAAAAGATAAAGAGAACAACCCTTAAAGGAATAAGATTGAGGAAATAAGAACAATGAAATAGGATAGCAATAGAAAAAAAATCATGCTCCCATTCTCAACTCATCATCTTCGGCGAAGCACAAAAAATAAAAATAAAAAATACATGTACAAAATGACAAAACTCAGTACAATCCTTAGAAAATAAAGATCGCAATGAAATCAAACCATCTATTATCATTTATCAAGAACTAAATGGGAGCCTTTTTAGGCACAGAGTAAAAGAAAAAATAAATCGCATTTTTCATCATCTAAACCAGAACAGTTGTAAATAATAGAATGATGATAAAGAGAAAATCGAACGACTTATGACTGTAAATATATCTAAATAAAAGTTAAATTTAATGTTTATCAAGGAAGTGAAATGGTAGAGCTACATAACTTGTTATTGCTAACAATAATAAAATCTTCCATTTTGATTAGACACAATATGGATGAATGTATCACATTTGAATTTAATCAAGTAAAGAGCATAGTAGCACCAATCGGATCAACGTGTTAATGTTAGGTGTGGTTTCTCTTCTTCCATCTCAATGAGCAAAAGAAGCATAGAGAGGGGAGTTGGAAAAGGAGAAGAGGGGGAACTAAAAAAAACTAGTTTTTTTATTTTGTATTGTATGGATAAGATAAAAAATTTCTAATTCATGTTTTTATTGATCAAAGGAGAAAACATCAACGAATGAGAAACGTAATAAAAGTAGACTAGGATTAAGAGATATTGAAGAGAAATAGATTAGGTTTTATAAAATAACATCTATGATTAAAAATAAATTTAATTTGTTAAAAAAAGAGCCACTTTATGACTTTGTTCATTGGAACCGTAATGAGATCTTTGCGAAATCCGAAGCTTTGATCAAGATTGAGATCATGTCAATATTTATTCACGTGGACCCTATTCTTTTCTATTCTTTTAAAAAAATATACATAAAAATATATTTAATATATTAAAAATAATAAATCCAATTTTAACATAATGAGATTATGCAATCTTTTATCATTTGAGTCTATTCTTTTTCATTCTCTTTTTTAAAAAATACATAAAATATATTTAATACACTAAAAATAATGGGCCCCAATTTTTAATTGGGGCCCTCCTAGAGCCAGCCCTGCAACTACCTATCATTCCAATAGGCTATTTTTGAAATTGCCTCATCCTCTAGTTTGCCAACAGATTTTTGAGTTAAGTTATAAGTTCAACACCAGTTAATTGCTCTCCTTGGCAACAAGTAGTTGATTTGACTAATGCCAGGTTCAATTGATTGCCCGACCTAACTGTTTTTTCTAACAATTGCAACTTTCCTTTACCCGATCAACAATCTTCTTTTTTTAACTCCTATCAAGGGATTAGTTCAGTTTGGCTTAACTCCAAATAGAAATATTTTATTTGTGAGTCATCAAGCCTAAGTCAACTCAACCAACCAATCTATTGGGAATACCTTCTAGTCGATTGGATTCTTGACTATGATGATCCTCGTGATTGAGTCTTTCCCAACTTAAGCGCTACCCTAAACTCAAAGTATAGATCACTAAACTCTCATAACTCACTTAAGAGTTGACCTTGCGTTGTTTGACTTTGCCTCCCATTAGGTCTTAAGTCCTTTCAATTCATTGAGCCCATACTTGCTCTATGTATCATTCTTCTCTTCTTACCTGCCTTGTTCAGCTTCGTCCAACTATTATCAATGTTGTCACTTTAAATCACTTTAAATCTCCTAATACTATGATCCCTCGAACATCCAATTCTTGTTAGAAATATGTATGAAATAAAAAATGGAGACGAAAAGTCTCTATTGTATATTAGTTTTTAGTCTCACATTAGAAGTTTCTTGGTTTAATTATTGATTTAAATTATAGCACATGTATTGATATTGTAAACATATGCATGGAGAGAGACTCTCTCACGCGTGGTTGCGTAGGGGTGAGTGCAAATCTAGGGCCCGAATTGAACCAAGGTTGACTCGTGTGCAAGCATGACCTACGCAAGTTGAATGTCGAACCAGTCGAGGCAAGATTTGCCCAAGAGAATAAACCAATATAATTTTTGCCACATTTTTTTGCTACTAATGTGAAACGGATGAATTAATTCAATTCAATTGAAACTGCCGACAATTAATAACAATAAATGCCCATTAATTAATCATTTATTATTGTCATGAGGTTGAGCCTCTATATAAGGAGGTCAGATCTTGAATAGAAGGTATAAAGAGCAAGAAGTGAACCTCTGTCCACTCGTGCTCTCCTACAAAGACTCTCTCAGTCGTGCATCCGTTCGGTTAAACTATTTTTGATAGC
Source organism: Zingiber zerumbet (assembly GCA_037833815.1). Lineage (NCBI taxonomy): Eukaryota > Viridiplantae > Streptophyta > Magnoliopsida > Zingiberales > Zingiberaceae > Zingiber > Zingiber zerumbet. The sequence goes on from JBBMJZ010000027.1 coordinate 1,967,028, forward strand.
ACTCGGGTGCATTCTCAGTTTGCCATGAACAACTAGTGCTTAGTTGTGTGCGTGATCTACTGTTGTATCCTGGAAAACAGACGACCCGAGAGAACCTTAAAGCATAGTCGGAGATCGGGCGAATCTGTTTCAAGGAAACTGCGTTGAGCGCAGGCTTCGACATCTTGCTCTGCTAATTCCCTTCTCGTCTCGGCTATCGATTCCCAATTTTACTACGCATCACATCAACTCTGTAACTTAGACCACCGAAAGTTTGACAAAACTAACCTCACTCGCAGTCTAAGATTATCTGTTTAGATCATCTCAATAGATAAGTTAAAATTAATTTTATATAATTTCAATTCAATTAATTTATCAAAATCTTCTACAGATTATCCAACAATTCTATTCTTCTTCGCAGGCCCGGACCTTTAATATAAATTGTGAGACAAGTGACTCGGGCCCCCAAATTTTAGGGGCACCAAAATTTAAAAAAAAAAATTATATATATATATAATATATATATCTCGAGGAATATAATATCCTGCGCGACGTGCACAGTGTACGACTGTGCACGTCGCTTATGAGCTTTAATTTTTTTTCTTTTTAATTATTTTTTAAAATTTTGAATTAAAAAACATAATTAAAATATTTTTTAAGATTTTATTTTAGGGTTGAAGCTTTTCTATTGGGTTATAATTTGTAAACTATTTTTATTTTTAAGATTTTAACTCTAGGATTCAGATTTTCCAATTGGGTTATAGTATTTTGTAAAAAGAAAAATTAAAAATGAAATAAATTTAAGTATTTACGGAGTATTGTAATATGTTTAGGGGATGTATTCATGGATTAGGGATATATAAAAGAAAATATTAATTTTTTTAAAATTCAAAATATAAAAAATAATAGATTTTGTCTGTTATTATTATTTTAATTTTGAATTAAAAAAATTAATTAAAATATTCTTTTAGGGTTCATATTTTCCAATTGGGTTATAATTTTTAAGCTATTTTTTAAAAAATTTTACCTATGGGGTTTAGACTTTCTAGTTGGATTATAGTATTTAGTGAAAACAAAAATTAAAAATAAAATAAATTTAAGTATTTATGGAGTATTATAATATGTTTAGGGGATATATTTATGTATATGAATTTATTTAAAGAAATATTATTTTTTTTTAATTCAAATTTTAAAAAAAAAATTAAAAAAAATTTGATATGCTGGCGCAGCATATCAACACTAATATATGAATATGAATTAAAAAAAAAAACGTTGTGCCCCTGTAACCCTGTTGCTGTTTTAATTTTATTTTTTTTTCCTGCCCTAAACGCTGTTCCTTCTCCTCTCTCCGTACCTGTTCGCCCCTTGCGCAGAACGGCAGAAGTGTTGCAACTTGCAAGCCGCCTCCGCCGACCGCCGTTTTACTTTTACCATCAGCTCTACCTCTGCGGCTTGCGTCACTGCTCCTGCTCCCATCGGTGACTCAACGACGACACCTTTCGCTCACCTTGACGGCTTGGCCTCCGGCCTCCCCCTCCCCCATTATTGCAATTTGCCCCAATCAAATTCAAAGATTTCGGTAGTGCGATTTGAGTTGTAGTTACCAGTGCCGGACCTTAATCAGTTAATCGCTTGCACTGTTCTTGATCCTCTCCACTCCTGCTTCTTAGATCGGTGAGTTGTGTGACTTGTGTCCTTGTTGAATCTTGTGCTATGCTTGGAAGTAAATTTCTCAGAGCCCTAAAATTTTCCGTTTTGTTCATTTCAAGGTTTCTTTTTAATTTTTCTTTTTGGTGCTGCTATTGGAAAAGGAAGACAAGCTGCTGGCTGCTAAAAAAGTAAGAAAAATGACAAATATAAATACTATTCAATTATTCATGAATGGTTTGATTTGCAAGTCATTTGATGAAAATTACTATCTTCATCACTTAAATTAACAATTTTCACAATCAATATTACAATATATAGGCATTGAACTTTCAACTTTCAGTGCCATCTTACTTGTTTTTCTAATATATGTGAAATCTTGCATAGTTGCATCTCGACTCTAGTGGTTCTGATACATTGTGCATCCAGTTTTTCTCTTCAATGTCTCTTTTACCATGACTTTTATAAATTAGGGCTTGAGATTGGAGAGTATGTGTAGATTTTAAAGACAATGGAAGGGAAAGAGGAAGATACAATAGTATGTTCTATTTATGTTCTCTTGAGATGACACTTTACTTCTCTAGTTCTCTGAATCTACTATCAATTCTTCTTTTTATTTTGCTTCTTTACTGGTTGAATGGGGGTGCTCGAAGAATATGATTAGCCCGCCATAGTTTTTAAGATTAGATAAAAATTTGAGTATGATTTAGCAGGATGATATTTACACATATTATGATTTGGTGAATTTTTCATGCATTTAAATGTTGAAACTATTTTAATCTATGAACTGTTGTTGCAGATTAATATTTAGGCTTTTAGCAAACATGTTTCCTATAAGAAAACAATTGTCTGGAGCAGAAAAAAGGAAGAAAAAACAAAAGGAAGAAGCTTTAATTCAAAGCCAAGTAGGAAGTCTTAATAAGTACTTCACTAACAACCAAAAAGCAGAGCAAACAGAAGTAGCTGAACAACTGAATCAGGATGACATTGATAATAAGTTGAATGATCAGAAACATAGTGAATTGAATGAACTTCAAAATGAAGACCAAAAACAATCTGGAAATGATAAAGTTGAAGTTAATATGCTTGAAAATAACAGTGATGAAGATATAAATCAAGAGATCGTGTTTCCTTTAAATGTTGATGATCCAGGAAATTGGGACAAAATGCAAAATATTAGGGATTTTCTAGTTGAAAGAGGTCCTAGAAAAGATGATGATATTTTGTTTCCTCTTGATAACACCGGCAGACACTTCAATCCATCACATTATAAGAGGCAATTGCCAAATGGTGAGAAAAGTGACAGAAGATGGCTAGTGTATTCTATTTCTATGGACAAGATCTTTTGTTTCTGTTGCAAGTTATTCAAGACTCAAAGAACCACAATGAAACTTGGTCATCTAGCTGACGAAGGATACAAAGATTGGAATAATATCAATCGATGTCTCAATCTTCATGAAACTAGTAAAGATCATATTTATTGCATGACTAGTTGGATTGAATTAGAAAGAAGACTTCAAAAGAAAAAGACAATTGATGAAAATATACAAGTAGCAATTAACAACGAGAGAGAACATTAGAAACAAGTATTGAAGAGAATAATTGCAGTTGTGCAAAGAATTGCAAAGAATAAGTGGAAACAAATATTGAAGAGAATAATTTTTTAAAGTATTTTTAAAATAATTTTTTTTAAAAAAAATTAAAATAATTTTTAACGTATTTTTTAAAATGATTTTTAAAGAATTTTTAAAATAATTTTTTAAAAGAGTTTTTAAAATAATTTTTTTAAAAGAATTTTTAAAGAATTTTAAAAATGATTTTTTTAAAAAGAGTTTTTAAAATATTTTTTTTTAAAGAATTTTTAAAATAATTTTTAAAATGATTTTTTTAAAAGAGTTTTTAAATAATTCTTTTAAAGAATTTTTAAAATAATTTTTTAAAAATTTTTTAAAATGTTTTTTTTAAAAGAGTTTTTAAAATATTTTTTTAAAGAATTTTTAAAATAATTTTTTACAATAATTTTTAAAGTATTTTTTAAAATTATTTTTAAAGAATTTTTAAAATAACTTTTTTTAATTAAAATAAGTTTTATGTTAAACATAAAAGCTTAATTTAAATTAATTTAATTTATTTTTATTTTTATTTTAAATTTAGTTTAGTTTAATTTTAATTTTTATTTTAATTTAAATTTATTTTTAAATTTAATTTTTAAATCTTAGTCATCTCACCCGATCTAAATTTTCAATCAGGAAATCTTATGATTTTGTGAGATGAATTTGATTTAATTATAGGGTTTGGTTTAACTTTGTGTTCGATTCAGGTTTAGCTTTGGGCTCAACAAATGGGCATTTTTTGAATAAACTTCTGGGTTATGGTGAGTCACCTGGACATCATTAGAGTAGCCATGCCTTCGACGTTTTCCAAATAGTCCTATCTATGGAACTTAATATAAAACCTTGGTCTAACTAGTTAGGATCCGCAAGGGGTAACTTCGGTTAGTTCCACTTAGCCAAATGCACCAGGTCGAAACCATATCTTCCTAGACATGCATAGACTAAGCTTCCCTAACGTACTATCATCCAAAACTTCACCAGTACCGTGAGTCAAGTTAAACTTGGTCCCTTTTTGACTAGTTCTAAGTGCCCTGCCGATTAGGTTGGTTTGGGTTACCCTGTCGGGTAGGTTAGTTTCGGAGGTGCCAGCTATTCTAGAGTCTCCCTCTGAATTATTGACCTTTTAATTTTTAGTTCTAGATTTATGTCTATTTCTTTTATAATTATAGTTTACTTGATGATAGTCTAAATTATGGTTAGTTTTAAAATTTTTAGATTTTGAATTTTTTTGTCTGGGTTTGTATTATTGTTTTTGATTTGATTTATTTGACTTTACATAATATATTTTATCTTTGGGTATGTAAAATTGATTAAGTCCTACTTGCGTGGTTAAGTACGCTTTCAAGACCCAAACTTTACTAGTTGGTTTGTGTTGGGTTATTAATGATTTAAATATTTTGTTTGAACTTGGCTTATAGCCAAGTCCGGTTTTATTGTAAATTGATTTTTGGTTGTTTAAAATTAGATCTAAATTCTTAGATCTTGTTGTAAATTTTTCTAACATATCTTTTAATTTGTTAATTTCTAATTTTAGTGTCAAATTTTCCTCCTCAAGTGTTAGATCTTGAGTTGGATTATTTTTTGTGATTTGTTCCTTGAGATTTTGATTTTCTTCAAGGAGCAATTCATTTTCTTTTTCGATTTTAATTAATTTATTATTTAAACAAGCAATAATTTTAAAAAATTTCTTGTTCAAATTAAAGTATACCTCTTCAAGACCTTCGGAAACGAGTACGGACTCATGACTTGATTTTGGTTCGGACCCATCTTCCCATTCGTCTTCCGACTCTGCTTCGCGGGCCATCCGAGGAAGAGTCGTCCCACGTTGCTTTGAGGGCCTTCTTTATGGTCGTCTTCGTCTTGTCGCTTTTCAGTTTCGGACATTCATTCTTGTAGTGTCCTTTTTTGTTACACCCGAAGCACGTTACGCTCCTTGGTTCGGTTGGGGAGTTGATCTTCTGCAAGTCCTTCTTGCTGAAGCTCTTCTTTCTCCTGGTGAACATTTTCCTTACTAGGTTCACCAGGTGCTCTTCATCTTCAGAATTCTGGTTCGAATCTTCTTCGGGTTTCAGTCTTGTTCTTCGTTCTTTCCTTGGAGGGTCCTGCAAATAAGGCGATACCTTTCTTAGTCCCAGCGTTAGTTTGCTCGTGTAATTCTAATTCGCAGAACATGTCATCTAATTTTAATTTCGATAAATTTTTAGAAATTTTGTAGGCATCCACGATAGATGCCCACAAGGTGTTACGAGGAAAGACGTTTAATGCATACCTGATTAAATCTCGGTTTTCCATCTGGTAGCCTATTGCGTGGAGTCTGTTGAGGATATCTTTTATCCTTGCGTGAAGTTGACTGGCTGATTCTCCTTCCTACATTTTAATGTTCAATAATTTATATAATAACAAATCACATTTTGTTAACTTGGCATCGCTTGTTCCTTCATGTAGCTCGATCAATTTGTCCCAGAGTTCTTTCACGTTCTGGTGTGGTCCTACCCGGTTCAGCTCTTCCTTCGTGAGTCCGCATTGTAGCATATTGAGCGCCTTGAAAACTGTCGACGCTTTCTTCTTCATGTCCGGAGTCCACTATTCTGGGTCCAGTGGAACTCCGGAGTTGTCAACTGGTGCTCTGTAGCCTTTTGTGACGTTGAACCATTAGTCGAAGTCTGTCTTTAGGTAGACCTCCATCATCTTTTTCCAGTACGAGAAGTCATCCCTGTTAAATAGGGGAGGGCGTACCGTGCTGAAACCTTCAATTTGAGACATGATCACCTGCACACAAGAAAACAACTAAACAAAGAGAGTCTCAAGACTTGGTGTTGGATTAGTAGTGCGGGAGAAGAATTAAGAATAATAAAAAGACGAAATTGGTGTTGCACCAATTTAGATTAATTGCAATGAGAAAAAATTTCCAAAAAGGTAATAATACCAATTTGGAATTTTGTGAAAAATTAAAAATCGAAAAAAAAATTTCCACCCCCTTGTCTGATTGGTGGTTGCACTAAATCAGAGCGGTACCTGCTTTGATACCACTTGTTAGATCGTGAAAGTTGATAGGGGGGTGAATATCGATTTAAAAAAAAATCATAAACGAGTAAACACAACGAAAAATAATACAAGCCAAAGAAGACACAATGATTTACTTGGTTCGGAGCCTTTGACGACTCCTACTCCAAGGCCCGCACACAAGGGTGCTTTCGATGGGTAATCACTAATAATTCGAACAGATTTACAATTTAAGTACATAAATTAGCGAGAAAATAAGCCGACAATAAGAAAATAAATGAAGAACAATACTAGCACTTTGTCGGAGCTTGGTCGGATGGCTTCTTGAGTAGCACACAGTAGAAGAACGCTTAGGAATTGATTGAATAAAGGTGTTGGTCGAAGACGCCTTAAATAGGCTATTGGAGGTGCCTCAAAGCTCTTCTAAGGCGCCTCAAACGTGAGTTTTTATCCCGACTTCAACGCAGCTGATAAACCTTTCGTCGCTGTTGTTTATCCGCTTTGAGGTGCCTCAATCACCTGTCTGAGGCACCTCCAAGCTGAGGTCCAAGGCGCCTCGGATGTCCTCTAAGGCGCCTCCAAGCCCGCTGCGCAGCCAGCTCACCTTTGCACCCGAGGCACCTCCAAGCTCCATGGAGGCGCCTCGAACACTGTTTATCTGAGGCAATCTTTGTTCTTTTGATCATGCAAAATATGTTAGTCCACAACTAACAATAGTACCCTGCAAGACAAAGTATTAGCACCACATAGTCATAAAAAGTAGTAGTTAGATTCTGTCTCTCTGAGACCGGAATCTAGTCAAGATCTCGACTTAGAGTTTCAAAATGGTTCTAAGTCGGATCGGCGCCTAAGTTCCCTACCCGGGAATGCGTCCTCACAGTCACTCCCCTCCAGTGACTTACCTTTACTTACCTGCCAGACGTCCGGCCAGCCCTTCGACCCGTCTGGACTTCGTGCCAGCTATCCGGTCAGCTCATCGACCTAGCTGGACTTCGTGCCAAACGTCCGGTCAGCTCATCGACCTGTTTGGACTTCTTATGCACACTCGGTCAGAGTGTTAGAATAACAACAAAACTAACTTAACGTAATTTGTCATTCATCAAAACCTGAGTTAGACCGTTAGTGCTAACCGCACCAACAACAACATAATCATTGTGATGACAAAGCACCTCTCTGCGAGTTCTCAGTACTCTCCTCTGAATAGCCAACCTCTGACAGACAGATTTTGAAAAAACATCACTAAATACCCAAGGTACAAAGGAAAGCATGAACTTCCGAATGATCCTAGTAAAAGGGGTGAGCGGACGAAAATCAGACTTGGGTCCAGTCAGTCGGTTATACCTTCTTCGACTAGACTTGAAGGGGAGGTTAGTGATACAAGATGTAATGAATTAACCCAGGGGATGATGTGGAGGTCAAAGTTAAAGGGGTGTGGCAGTCAAATTCAAGGCAGGAGTACATGCCCTATCCTGCTTTGCTATTTGCTCAATACTAAGACTTACCCATCTTTGTTATTCACCCACTTCTTGGAGTTTTGTAGGGTCCTCATGACAAGCAATTACCTTTCTAGAAAGGTCACTTGCGCTCTAATATTCACCTACACTCAAAATCACATTAGGAGACAATAAATTAATTAAAATGCTCATTACCTCCTTATCCACCTTCGATTCCTCTATTTGTTCCTCGGTCCAATATTGAGGTTGAAGACGCTTACCCATCTTGCCTGTCGAAGTTTCGAATGGCTCTTCTAATGTTATCCAATGGTTCCACTCCATTTGGAATCACGTCTCCAAGCACGACTTCCAATATCTAAAATTTTCCTTCTCTTATGGAGGTGGGATCTGAATATCCCATCCTAGAGCTCCTTCTCCTTCCATCTTCGCCTCTAGCGGTTGCTCCTTTGGTGATTAGTCCAACAAAGAGTGACCAAGCTCTGATATCACTAGTTAGGACCTTGACGTCCTTTGGAAGGGGGGAGGGGGCGGGTGGCTTGGGGGGAGGGTGAATAGCTCGTCACCCAAATCGGTTGCTTCCTACAAATCGTTAGCACGCAGCGGAAATATAAAACAAACACTAACAATAGAAAGCTAACCCTAAGCACTACAATGAACAAGAAAGCACCAAACCTCACACGTTCATGTAACGTAGTTCGGAGATCACTTACTCTTACTTCATAGTTATCTATAAGGTGGACGATCCCGATCCGTAGGTGGATGATTCCTCAGACAACTTCCAGCTAGCTCAAGTAACTCTTTATGGGTGGAGAAACATTGTCACAACCTCATACAAGCAAGCTTAATTATACGAGAGCCAGGAAGACTCTAATAGGGGTTAACCACCTCTATTTTATCAACCATGGCCAGCCACTCAAGCTTCATTATATGGATCTTGGGGAAAATCAACATACTAATTTTACCGTTACTAGTCGACTGGTGTTGGTTAACGACTCTCTATAAAATCTGCTATTCTATTAATGGCTATATACCAGTCGACTGGTCATGGGATTAGTCGATTTGTGCAATCGACTGACCCTGTGGTCAGTTAATTGGTCACCACAGCCGAAAGACACAGAAGCATTCTATGTCTTGGCCCAGTCGACCGGTACATACACCAGTCGACTGACATACCTGAGTACATTTCTCTTAGTACTCATTCTTGTTCTCGCCGGTACAACTCTCGACCTTGTCTTCTAGCCTCCTCCATCAGCCTTACGTCTCTCATATGCCTCTCCATCTTTCACATCTTACCTTTAGGTACTTCCATCAACCTTGTCCTTGTTGTTGGGTTTTCTATTGCCAAGAGTCACACTCTATGAGTTCAACTTTGTCAAGTCACACTTGGACTTACGTTACCAAGATTACATACTTGGACTTACACAAGCAAGACTCACACTTGGATTTCCTTTGCGAAGATCCTGTTAGGACCAAAAGAATTCAGATATCTTCATAATGATATGATATTGTCCACTTTGGGTCTAAGCCCTCATGGTTTTTCCCTTGGACTCTACCCAAAAATGCCTCATACTAAAAGAAATATCTTTTTCTTATAAATTCATGATCTTTCCCATGTGTTTTTAATGTGAGATTATATTTGCAGCCTTAAAAATCTAACAATCCCCCCTAAACAAAGAATCATAGGGTCTCCCTCAAATATTGATTCACTCTTGACCTGCTCATGGCCCCCTCTCAAGTATCAGGTCACTGACTTGCTCAGGGCCCCCTATTTCGTTCAAGATTTCACTCACATGGTTCGATCTTAGATTATAGCTCTAGCTCGTGCTTCTTCCGACGGTTAGTCCGGTGAAGAACAACCTCACTCTAATACTAATTGTTATGACAAAAAAGAATTTAGATATCTCCACGGTGATATGATATTGTCAATTTTGAGCCTAAGCCCTCATGATTTTGCCCTTGGAGTCTACCTCAAAGGCGTCATATCAATGAAAATATCTTTGTCTTATAAACTCATGATCTTTCCCATGTGTTTTTTAATGTGGGACTATGTTTGCAACCTTACAACCCCAACAGATCCCAATTGGACTTTACCATTGCCAAGATCACACTTGGACTTTCACCATTACTAAGATCGTATTTGGACTTCTCTTGTTGTACTTGGATCCTGCACACTCGTAATGCATATCTAATACAATAATAAATCCAACTTAAACTTTGCCTAAACATCAAAACCTATGGTTATATAGATTGCTCCAACAACTATCAATCCAAAAGCTTTACAAATGATAGAAATTAAGTACAAGTTTAAACAATAAAGTAAATTTTTATCGCCGACTTAAAGAGATGAAGTAGGAGTGTAGTCGTCGTCGGAGTAGCTTTACGGCCTCGTGCAGTGGGTTTTGGATCAACACGTGGTTACGGACGTTAGTCGGAAAGATTATTTGAAGTTGTTGGCCGAGCGCTTCTTTTATTGACTCATCCAGGCGCCTCTATATCATCGAGTCTAATCCAGATCATCTGTTGCCTCGTCTTATAAAATTCCAAGCACCTCTATCCCTTTGAGGGACCTCTATTCACTTTGAGGCGCCTCAATAGCAAAGTTGGCTTTATTGAGGATTAGCTTCTGTTGCTTTGAGGATAAATCTGTTCCAGGTGCCTCTAACCTTTCTAAGTGCCTCGGTCCCAGACGCCTTAATCCCTCTGAGGCGCATGAACCATCTTGGTTCAGAAATACTTAACCTACATCACTGAGTTAATACACACAGATATATAATAAAGTACCAGTGTAACTACAACCTAACTCAGACTGTCTTGGTCTTGACTTTTGGATCTCCAGTGAGACCCTCGGTTGAACCGATGCCTACTGTTCCCTAAACGGGGAACACGTCCTCACCTACTCCACTTGAGAGAGTTTACCTGTTAGCAAACCCAGTCTTTCAGACCTGTCTAGACTTTTGGTCAGCATCCAATCTTGAACCCCTGAGACTTCCTGCTAGATGTTCGGTCCTCGACCTTTAGGACTTGCCGCCTAGTGTCCTCGACCCTAAGACTTCTTCTCGGTGTCCTCGTTCTACTAAGACTTCTGCCTAATGTCCACTAGGACTTTTACCTTATCTAGCCTCAACTAGGACTTTTTTGCACACTTAAGTAAACTTGTTAGATCATAATTAAACTTAACTTTGAACATTTTCCAATATCAAAATCAGGTTCAATTATCTGGTGCTTCCAATACCAACAGTAAATGTACGATTATTATTCTTATTTACTACTAAAATTCTCGTCTTCACTATTTCAGGCACTTCCATTTTAGTAACTACATATGTCTATAAACATTCATAAACCTCCCAAAGTCATTTACTCATTTGCTAAACTGAAACAAATCCAACATATGTATAGCCTCCCGATTATCTCGCTAACACAATCATTTGATGGGTTTTGCAAAGTAGGGAGACTTCATGGTGGTCTCTCTTTGCTTGATAGAATGAAAGCCACCCATGACTATGATCCTAATGATGTGATCGACGAGTTCTGCAAGGCTGCGGAGTTGGATATGGCTTATGAATTGCTCACCGAGATGGAGGAGAACTTACCTGTCCATAATGTGGTTACGCTGAATAATTTTGTCAATAGAATGTGTAGGCAGTGAATGATTGGAAGTGCCCTGATTTTTTTCGGAAGAAAAAGGTCAAAGGTAATAAATGTTATTATCTATGACACCTTGATCTGTGCTTTTCTTGATTCTAATAATGTATGACATGCATTGTTGCATGAGATGCTCAAGGAGGGAGTTTACCCTGATGCCATGACATATGTCACTCTGAAACTAGTATGTTAACAATAACACCCTAATGCAGTTACAATTCTAATTTCTGAGCATGTAAGGTAACGCTAGAAGTTAGGGAATTGCTCCAAAAAAGACTCACTTAAAATTTCGAATTGTGCAAGAGACATCCCAAAGTTTGAAAATACTCAAAAGCACATTTTTTCCCCAAGCTTACCCTCCGTTAAATTTGACCCTTTTTTTTCTTCCCTCTCTCTTCCTTCTCTTTGCATGCATATAATAACTATTGTGATGCTGATTTTAAAAAATCAACATCACGCCTTGATTATATTAGCACCATCGATGGTGCTAATTTGCACTATCACGGGTTTAGTCTGATTCAAATCAGACCAAATGTGGACCTAATTTTTCAGAGACCAGGACCACATTCTAGTTAAAGTTAGTATAGTATTGTAACACATCTGGAGAGACCAAACTAACTAATAGAGAGAACTGTTGGACTTCTTGAAGTCTCAAAAATCCATAGGACCTTAAATGACTCCAATCAGACTTGTTTAGATCCATAAGGAAGTTTCGATCAAAAACCACTAATGAACATAAACATGTCCGATTGAACCCATTTTTAGTCGTGTGGGTTTCTGAGGCTACAAGGAGTCTAACGGTGCCATCCATTTCTTCTTTCAGCCTCTTTGAAAGTGTTACAATGTAATGCAAAGTCAACTAAAATCAGGATCACGTAGGACCTGATCTGAATTAGATCAGACTCATGGTAGTGTAAAAAAATTATTAACTAGGTCAGGTAATGTCAAACTTAGGGCTACCGGTCCGGTCCTACGGAAGTTTCCCACCGACCGCTAGGGTGAATCAAGAAGCGCTCACGGCTAGAGGCCCAGAAGCTCAACATCGCTTGGCTACACATCCTATTTAGAGGAAATTTTTTTACAAATATATTATAACTAGAGACCCATGGTAGTATAAATCAGCAGTGATGATAATGTAATTAAGTTGTATACTAATTTTTAAAAATCAACACTATAATAGTTATTATAGGCAGGAAAGAGAGGATATAGGAGAAATGTTGCATACATAAGTGAAATATGAGAGAAAAAAATAAAAAGAAAAGAGAAAAAAAAAGTCAGATTTAACATAGGGATAAAACGAGAAAAAGATATCTTTTTGACATTTTCAAACTTTGGGACGTCATTTGGTCTATCCCATAATTTTAGGGGTCCCTTTTATAAAATACCTACTAAAAGTTTGATGAAAGATTAAAAAATTGAAAGCAGATTCTAGTCTGTATGATAGTGGTTATAGAAATGAGAAAAATGAAACTAAAACTCAATTGCTTAAGAGGAAAAAGTCAAATCTAACAAGGGATAACATTTAAAAATATATCTGTTGACATTTTCAAACTTTGGGTTGTCTTTTGATAAATCTCAAAATTTTGAGTGTGCCCTTTAAAAAATTCTGGCTAATAGTTTGTTCTAAAATTGATACCAGATTCTACAAAGTGGTTATAGAAATGAGAAAAAAGAGAGTCAAATCTAACCTAGGGATAAAATGGAAAAATGATATATCTTTTTTTTATATTTTCAAACTTAGGGACGTTTTTGGTCAATCCCAAACTTTTGGATGTAACCTTTAAAAAAAAATTCCGTTAAAAATTTGATCTAATATTAAAGAATTATTAAAGAATTGGTAGTACGTCTGTATGACAAAGTGGTTATAGACATCTCGGTGCACGAAGCTCCTATTATGTAGAGTCTTAGAAAAGGATTCATTATACATAGTCTTATCCTACTTTTTACAAACGAAAAAGTCAAATACAATAAAATTCCTACTAAAATTTTGATTTACCATTGAAGAATTGGTAGCAGATTCCACTATGACAAACTGATTATAGAAATGAGAATAAAACTCTAAGCACGGAAAATGAAGAGTAAAACCCTTTTTCTTTCCTTTCCTGTTTACTTTAAGTTCTGAATATGCCAAGTGTCCTTTAGGTTTTTGAACCAATATTTTTCAAGTCACAAAAATGTTATACTAGGATATATAATCACCAATATTTTCCATTGTATTTTTATCTTAAAAAAAGTGCGAATTATATTGATAATTTTTTTTGTCTATTATATTTCATCCTAACCGTCTTTTTTTATATAGTTTAACATTTTTTATAAAATAAAAAACATTTTTCATATAAAATCTTTATTATTTTACTAAAATATGACCTATTATTTTTTTTAAAAAAAATACCTTTTATAAAAGTTTCAACTGATTAAAAAATTCAGCTAATTTTTATGTTCCTAAATCGAAAGATGAAGTAATTGTAAATATGGATGATTATTTATACTAGATATTAAACTAATGCGAAGCCCCTTTATAAAAAAATTAATTTAATATCATACTTTATCTTAGCTAAAAAACCGATAAAACTATGCTTTCTAATATTATCGACCCAATATATTTATAGAGGATACTCTGCTCGCAATATTGTGAATTCTAAGATGTGGGACTATAGAAAACTCTAGAGTTCTCAATAATATGCCACAGTTAAGTTTTAAACTCTAAATTCCTGATTGATTAATGAGAAAAATTTCCAATAATACCTCGCAGTTGAGTCTCGAACTCTAAATCACTGATTGATTAATGAGAAAAAATTCTAATAATACACCCTAGCTTATTCTTGAACTTTATATCCTTGATTAATGCGTTTGTAGAAATTACTAATAAACCTTAAAATTATTTTCGGTGTGAAAAGAAAAAAAAGACATTAACATAATTTTATTTTAGGTTTCACCAAAGTTGTGCACACATGTTGCATGGGTTAGGCCCCTTAACACGTTACATGAACTAGGCTCCTTATACTAGGTGGGGCAATAAAGGGAGAGATTTGAGGAAAAAAGAATTGACCTATAAAAAATAATTTTAATTTTTTAGTATTGTCCTTACTTTTATTTTTTTAGTGGTGCAAGACTCTAATATTTTAATAATTCTATACACCTCTTGAGTTACTTACAAAAAATTAAGGTGGGACAACTGTCCCACCAAAGCTATACGCGGCTCTACCCCTAGTTGCATGTGTAATATAATACATAAACACGTGCGGGTAAGGGTGAACAAATACTTCACTTAGGGGGTGCTTGGTTGGAGGGAATGGAAGTGAGGAATGGGAATGGGATTGAAAGGTGATGTTTGGTTTGAGGGGAATGGGAATAGGAATGGTGGGGCCCACGGATTCAAACCCCCAAATATGACTTTAAGCCATTACCAAGTAAAATGGGGGGAATGGGAATGGTAGGGCCCACGGATTCAAAACTTTCCATTCTCATTCCCCACTTCTATCAATCCTATTCTCATTCTCATTTCCTCATGAAAACCCAGCGCCCCCTAAGTCTATTATGAAGATTGACTTGTAGAAAGCCTTTGATTTAGTACATTGAACATTTATTCAGGAAGTGTTACAAGGTCTGAGCTTTCTAGCACAATTTGCCTCGTGGATTATGAAATGCATCACCATCAATTCCTTCTCTATCATTATTAATGGGGTGTCTACGACCATTTTTAAGGAGCTAGAGGTTTAAGGTAAAGAGACCCGCTCTCCCCTTATTCATTTGGGTTATACATTGATATTTTCTCCCACATGGTCCAACATGTTGCCTCAGCTCCAAATTCTACATTCAATTACCACACCAAATTAAGGTGTCAATCAACAACTCACATTTTGCATTTGTGGACCATCTCTAACATTTTGCCAGAGACCTCATGATCTCTAACATTTTGCCAAAGACCTCATGTCAGTTGGAAAAATAACCACTAGCTTGGTGTAGGGATCTATTACGAAAAATAACATACATGCACAGCAGAAAAAAGATCCTTCTAAGATCCAAGTGAATGTAGAATACACATTTTGATCGAATTGTTACCTTTGGTACATGAACGAAACAATCTTGGCAACACCGATGCTTCGGTAGATCTCAACACGATCAGCATGTTTGTACCTCTATAGTATCCACATAAGCAAATCTCTCGGTTCTTCTCCAAGAACTTCGGAAATTGGAGAGCTCTCTCTTCACACACGAAAATGGAAGAGCAAAAATGGATAGTCACATGCCACGCATCATCTTACTAGAAATGATATATACCATGACAATCCAAGAGACATGTATCTCTTCACCTTCTTGGTCTCTTTATTGATATTTAAGGTGACATTAAAAAAAGAAAAAATACTAACTCTTCATCTTATCCAATGAACTCTTCATCTTCTCCAATGTATGGTTTAAAGAGCCGTGCCGAGACGGTCTAAACGGGCGAAACATCTCGTTCCGCTCCGCGACCGACACTGGCATGACCCCGACACTAGACCCGCGACAGCTGCGACGTGTTGTGCGACCCCGTGGTCGCAGCGGAGGGGTCGCTCGACCCCGCAACAGCAGCGGAGGGGTCGCATAACCCTTCTGCTGTCGCCGTGGAGTCATCGTGCGACCCTGCGGTTGTTGCAGAGGGGTCGCATGGCCACGCAGTCGCCCCAAAGGAGTCATGCAATCCCCGTGGCCATGGCTAAGGGGTCGCGCAATCCCACGGCAGTGCTGAATTCGTGCGGGCTCGCGAGTGGTGTCGGATTTCAGAATTTTTTTAATTAAACTTAGGTTAATTATTTTAATCGACTCCGATGAAGATAATCTAAAGAGGTTTTATTAAACCCTAATAAAATTATCTAATTAATTTTATATTTAATTTATTTTAATTTAAAAATTATAATAATTTTTATTTATTTATTTATCTATTTTCATATCTTTTCCTTTTTTAAAGATTATTTTTTATATTGTTTATTTTTAAAATATTTATGTTAAATATTTTAGTTTTTAATTAATATATTTTATATTTAAAAAATACCAAAACTATATCGACATGACACGATACGATACCGAAATCGTAACGTTCCGGTCTAGGACCGAAACCTCGGCACGAGTCAAAATTTTAAACCTTGCTCTGATGAACACTTCATCTTCTCCGATGATTCTTTATCTTCTCCGATAACTATTAATGTTTATCTTAGTAGGCTCTATAGTTAGGTTGAGCCATAAAAAGGTTCGAAACTAATTTTAGAATTAAGGTTCAAACCCATACGATTTTAGTCAAATTAAAATAAATCAATCCCCAAGTTAACATGCTCTTTATGTGTGATCCAATAGGTTCTTGTAATGTTGGTAGTGTTCCTAAAACCATTTTAGATACACAAGCAATGAGCGACATCTAGCAATACATTATTGCTACCCAAGTGACCAGAATGTCAAGATTCGACCTAACCTGTCTGTGTCTATTATCTTGTATAACTCAATCCTTCTATCCTCGATATCTAGATTGATCTATGAGGCATAAACCGTGTCATCCTCTTAT
Source organism: Zingiber zerumbet (assembly GCA_037833815.1). NCBI lineage: Eukaryota > Viridiplantae > Streptophyta > Magnoliopsida > Zingiberales > Zingiberaceae > Zingiber > Zingiber zerumbet. The sequence continues at coordinate 1,983,902 of JBBMJZ010000027.1, forward strand.
TAATCTTTGTGTTTCTTGATCTCCAAGTAGATTTACTTAATCAAATGAGCTCAATATCTCATATTAACTTATTTGAGTATGACCATGCATTTTAGTAGTCCTACTTAATCAAGAGACCCACAGATATCACTTTCATCATATGGAAGAGATAGATTCTATCTACATCACTTACATCTCTTCCCATAAATTATTGCATATCCAGTGATCGACTTTATAGTCCACCTTGTTACAGGTGACGTTTGTCGATACTATACACAACTCCTTATGTAGGGAACTGTAATGACTTCAGCATATATTCTCTAATATATACCCATGTATCAATTTGATATCTTGTATCAATGACTTTTATGATTAAGGTATTAGTTGACCTACATGATAGTCTCAATGCATTAATATTGCTTTTGTATATTAATACTTGATTAGAACAATACTAGGGGTGTAATTGAGCCGAGCGCCGAACTCTTGAATGTTTGAGTTTGACTCGTTTATAATCGAGCCGAGCTCGAGCTTTATTTAATGAATATATTCATGGC
>JBBMJZ010000027.1:2137885-2153167 GCA_037833815.1 Zingiber zerumbet
ATGAAATTCTATGTTCACAATGCTACACACCGTCCCTAATTTCCTCGGGACGGTGCGGTGGTTAAAATATGTGTGTTGTGTTCGAGTATGTCTTCCCTCATTCCTTGACCAACTATACTAATGACTAGTAGTCGCTCATGATTTACAACCTCCATTTTAACTTAGGGATGGATTGACAGGGCTCTAGGACAAGCGAATCATTTTTTGTCATATGTAATTCAGCTTATTCATTACTCTATCTCATACAAAGTGTATGATCAAAATCTTAGCAAATAATAAAAAAAATCTTAAATAAAACAAGATGAAAGTAAAAAAAATATTTTTTGTCGAGTTGTAAATTAAACGAAGCATGCAGCAGAGAGATCAAGAGATGCCGAACCTCGGTTCAAAGCAGAAGCCGGAGTAGAATAGGGACTTCAGTCTGTTGCAGAAGTCTAACTGCTCAAGGTAGTGGTGGCTCGACCATTTCCACACCTTTTGCCTGATGTCGAAGGTCAGTAGCGCCGGCCACATTGAGGAGTGCATGAAGAGGAAGTCGCCGGCGCCGTAGCAACAGATTAAATAGTTGTAGCGTAACTTCTTGTACATGGAGATGGGCATTTGAGCCACTTCCTGCCATGTCTTATCCTCGAGTTCCAAAATCACCACTCCCTCATGCGGTCAGTAGTCTTTCATGCCGATCATGACCAATTTGTTCGACAGGTTAATCAACCCAGCACAGACAAAAGGGTATAGCGTAGGAATAGATTCTTGAAGCAGAGACTGAATGCCAGAGGGCGGCTTCATGAGGTCGAACGCCATTAAGTGGGAGGCGGGCAGATCCTGATGGCTCATGAAGTAATAGAGCACACCGTCACATATAACGGCCTCGTAGTTGCCTATCCAGAGGCCGAGGTCTTGGGAGAAGGGAGTGGCCCATGATTTTGTCGTCGATTGGTACACGTGGACTGATAAGTGCCATTGCTTGGACTTCCCTGGCAATTGCTGGGTGTTGGTGCACTTGGCGACGACCACAGTGTAGCTGCGCGTGCGGCGATCGAACGATAATGCGAGCGCGATGTAGTGGGGGAAAGAGTCGGCGGGGACTTGAGGAAGCTGCTTCCAGTCTCTCTTGATGGGATTGCTGACCAATAAGCGGCTCCCGTCATTGCGGTTCATCAAGCAGACCAGGCCGCAGGAAGAGGATGTGCACCAGATGCCCTTTTCTAAGCAGGGGAAGTCGAAGTTGCACCACTAGAGGAGACAAGGGTCGTACATGATGCCCGAGAAGGCACAGTCGTTAAAGAAGAATCTGAAGAACAATGGCTTCTGTGGCGCCATCATCTCCCACGACATCGGGGGGCAGGAGTGAACCACCTCGTACCACCGTTTGCACACGATGCTCAATTTGATGATGTTGGCGATGGGCAACAAGGAGAGCACCTTCTGCAGGAGTTCGTCAGGTAGAATGGCGTCCCACGACAACAATGTTCCCTTGTCGTCTTTTTCTTCTTCCTCCTCCTCCTCGCCGACATTATCTCTAGGCATCGTCCTGATCTCTGCAACCTCGTGGGAATGGGATAACTCCCCTCTATTCTGAGAAGCCTCCGTGAAGAAGATAAGACCGTAAACTTGTACCCGGTAAAAAATAAAAACCTCACTGAATCAATAGCAGAAAAAAATAAATAATCTTAAATTTCTGCGTCGGAATGATACAAAGCCTAATAGAAGTTGCGAACTTTTATTAATCGATCTCTTCTTCTTCCCTTTGAATAAGCCGTTCCCACCTTAAGAAATTGTAGATATATTATTACTTTGTTTTTATTAATATATAAGGTTAGGACATGTTCCACATTAAATAAAAAAGGTAATATATAATTAATATAGGAAAATAGAAAAGATCAATATTTTAAAGATATTTTTTTAATATCCTAATTTTTTTTCCTTTTATTCTATAGAAATAAAATTTAATAATTGAAACATAACAATTATATTAGAAAACGAATAATTTCTTTCTAAAAAAAATTAATATGAATAAGGAAATACATTGACATAATAAAACAATGATCAAACAATAAACAAACAATAAACTAGCAATTAATTCATTAAAAAGTGGTCTTCTTCACAACTATGCTACTTTGCACTGGATCAAATAAGAATTATATTGATATCAAAACAACAATAACTGAAGAAATAAAATAGCAACAGTGGTACGGTTTGGCTATGATAACAACAATTAATATACGATAGGAGATTTTTCTCTTTAATAAAAAACGTGCTTAAGAATGTTGTCTAATTATATTAAAAAGTAGGCTTAAGAATGTTGTCTATCTAGATGAGTTTGAGATTTTATAAGTATCTTTTAATTTATCTTAATGCCCAATAAAATTTTTTTATTAATCATCTTCATAATTAATTAATTCGAGATATCTATAATAAAAAATAGTAACAACTGAGAATACCTTACAATTACCTTGTCTTTCGGTTGAGGAAAATAAAAATTAGTTAAGTCATCAAATTTTTTTAATCTGACGAATTTTGTATAAAAGGTATTTTATTTTATTAAAATAATTAGGATTTTATATAAAAAAAAATTCTATAAAAATTTCTATTGACCATAACAATAAATTAAGAACCACTCATGAAGACTCATTTAAATTGTTATCATTCTTAAATTCATTTCTAGAAAAATCTCTTATAATATATTGTAGCTAAAATTTAAATCTTAAATTTCCTGAACTATTCCATCGTTATTTGAGACATAATAAATTGTATTATTAAACTATAAAGAAAGTTGATTCTGATGAAATATAATATACAAGAATTTTATTAATATAATTTACAATTTTCTTTTTTCCTTGGATAAGGATCAATAATTTTTTTTCGATGGCGTCCAGAATGAAATTAAGTTTTGTGTTCTTCTCTTCTTCACTTTCAAAAAGCATAGAAATGGCTTACAAATTTATTTATTTATTTACATTTTCTTTTATTTTTATCTATATAAACACATTATTATTTCCTTTTCTAGGTAAGTAATTAATATTTCTCGTTATGCATCATTTTTGTTTTTTTAAAAAATCTCCAATTAAATTAAAAATATTTAATTAAAAATTTTAATCAAAAATTGAAACTGAATCCAAAAGTTATGATAAGAAATAGACCAGAGCAAAATTTACATATTTCATGTCAAATAGACCATAGCAAATGGCTGTGTTCTTAATGTCGTACATTTTTGTGACTTAAAAATGTTGGATCAAAAAGTTAAAACTTAAAAGTATCTCGCATATTCAGAAATTAATTAAAATTAGAGAAATTTTCCATTGCAAAAAGTTTTCTATCATTTACTTAATTAAAAATTTAAAGGAGTTGGAAATCATATTCCTTCAGCACAGATAAATTTCCTAAAAATATTTAACCCCACAGAAAGTTAAAGAAAGGAAAAGTAAATACAAGGAAATCATGTAAATATCCCTAAACCCTTCCTGTTCCTCTTCCTTTGAATTGAGGACTCCTCCGTTGAATCACCCATTTCTCCTTCTCATCTACGGACTCTTCTTCTTCCTCCTTACCGTCGATCCCTCTTTTTCTCTTTTACGACTGTGCCATTTTTTTTCTCAGTTTTTTTGAAGTGAGTTTTCCTCTTAAGTTTGGATCTTACTGATTTTTATTTTCATTTTAATTTTCAATTAAATTATGTGGGATTTTTCCTTATCCCACTATGATGATTTTGTCCCTCTGTTTCTGATCATCATCCGGGCATGCTTTAACATAAATATATTCTCAAGAATGAAGCTTTTAGGTGAAATATAACTCTGATTAAGTGACCTCTCCAAAAGCTTCACTTTGAAATCATTTTTCACCGTAAGAGCATCTACAAACTGCTTGAATGAGAGAGCTCCCTCCCATATTCTAGGCAAGAAGCGGATCCCTGTTTAGGGAGCCGCTCCTTGCATATTTTTTTTAATTTTTTTTAAATTTAAATTAAAAAATTCAACAAAACCCAAAAAGTATGGGATTTAAATTTTAATTATATATAAGATAAAATATAATAAAAACATTTGGGATTTATAAAGGAGTTATTGAGAGATTTTTTTTTTAATTTTTTTTATTTATAGTGGAGAGATACGGATGGAGTTTTACTTTTGACGTGATATGATATTAAAGGAGTTTTTTTAGAGTTTTTATGACGGTGGATACCTAATTAAGACCATCGTTTCCTTCAAAAGTTAAATATGATGATCAAAATAATTAGAATGGTTCCTCGAAAAACTCAAGAAATTATTCGAAAGACAACTGTGTGGAAACTGATTTGTTGAGTAAGAGACACAGCAGAGCAGAGTGGTTTTCAACGGGCATCATTCATTAATCTTTTATGGTAAGCACAATTGAAATTTGAGCACTGTATACGAACAATCGTTACTTCTTGGAGACTATTAGTCGACTAAATTAATCACTACAAAATTATAATTATGAGATTCTTATAAACATCATTAATTAACTTGATTTATGGATGACTCAACTTTAATCATTACAACTTTTATTAGTTTTTGATATCAAGGATGTTGAATTTATTATTTATCTTTCCTCTTAAGCAATTGAGATTGACTCTCATTTTTGTCATTTTGATATAAAGACGGCCGGTCCAAGAACTGATCGGACTTGACACCAAGGCCGGTTAGACTTATGGACCAGTTCTCTATTCTTGGAGCATGAATCTATTGAGATAGAGTCGGCCATAACGCACCAGCCTTGTGCAAGTGACTTAGCTCCCTACCTTTCAGAGGTAGTATTTCAACATACAATTGGTCGGTTTAAGATCTGAGTGAGTTTGTATAATTAAGATACTCAGTATACAGTTGATCAACCCTACAATATAACTCAGTATAAAATCGGTTAGCTCAATAGTTGGTCGAACTTCTAAGATTATGGTCGGTCGAGCATAATGTCAGTCGGGTCTACAAGGTTCAATGCCCTCATATATACAAGATAAATGTGTAGAGCACTCAAAATAAGCTGAGTCGGTCTTAATGCGTCGGTCGAGCATACGAGGCCCAGCTCTCTACTTCTGCAATGTAACTCTTAGCTTACATATTTAGTCTTATGATACAACTTTTAGTATAAAGCTAACTAGCCCCATGGCCAGTCGAACCTACGGGGCCGAGCACCCTGTTCTTCAAAAGTCAGTCTCCCATTATATGGACGGTTGGTCATAGCGCTGGCTAGACCTATAAGACTTAACTCCTCATTACTTGCATATCATATCTTCAACACTAGAGCCTACAAGTATATAGCCGCCCGGTCCTATGGCCGGTCATATTTATGGGATTCAGCTCCCCGTTCAAAGATACAAAGCTCCTATTACATATGACTGGTCGAACACAGGGACGGTCGAATTACATCCAAAGGATAATATTATCAGGTAATCGCAACAATCTATAAGAGAATAATAGTTATTCACCAAGGAATATTCTGATATCCTGATATCCGACACCTACCTGCAACAGAACCTTCTTATGAGGGTGGTTGTACAACTCCTATTATTACTGTGGAGGTTACAAGAGACTATTCATATACATGTAACGACGGAAGATTCCTTGGAAACAGACTATACACCTTCCATTATCCAACATCTTCTGACACCGAATATTCATTGTCGCCTTATTATTGCGGAAGTTATGAGATATGATATAAAAGGGGAGGTTTTCTCCGTTGGCAAGGTACACTTTAATACGCTTCATTACGCTCAAACGCTTGATTATGCATCTACTATTTTGTTGGTGCATTTGGTACCAATGATCAAACCTATGTTTTGATGCAATGACAAGTAGATTAAAATTAGATGTGTTGTGTGATCTAACTTTTCTACCAAATATGTAGGACTTGACTATCCTTATACCAGGCTGAAATCTAGCTATGTCTGGAGGACTTGATAGTTGGTGTAGAAATTCAGATAGGTCAAGAAGTGACTTGATATATGATGGGAAGTTCGGCTATGTCCACAAGGCGTACAGCTGGTCAAAGTCCAGTTGGATTTGTGGACCTGACAACTGGTGTGAAGACTTGGTAGACCAAGGTAGAGTTGAGCAACTCTGTATGGTAAGTAAGATAAGTCACTAGACGAGAGTGTTCAAGTGAGGATGAGTCTCAATTAGAGACTTTAGATGCAGGTCCAATTTACGTCTATTTTAAAAATCTAAACTGAGACCATGACTAGCTCCTAGTCTTGGAAAGATAAGAACTAATTAATACTATTATTTTACAATTATACTAACTCTGTTTTATGGGTTACACTTTGCTTTTGAACTAATATATTGTTGCAGGAGTTAGAAAGAAAAATCAGCCTTGATGAACAGTGCTCAAGGTGCTTTTGGTGTTGCTGAAGGCGCCTCGGAGGCTTGGCTGAAGCCCGTACAGAAGGGCGTGAAGGCACCTTCCATGCGAAGGAAGGGGCCTTGAAGCCTAGCGCTAAAGGTGTTTTGAAGAGTCTCAAAGGCGCCTTTGTTAAGATAAGGTAGAGGGCTTCATCGACAATAAGAGCCGATTTTTTGGGGGATAAAACTTAGGGTTGAAGGCACCTCCAGTGGCATTGAAGGCACCTCCAATCCCCTTTAAAAGGGATGCTTGACCAGTGCTTTCAAGACAACTCTTCTACAAGCTTCTACACAATCGTTCAATGCTTCGACTGCTCTAACTTCATGCTGCTATTCAGCTATGACACTACTACGCTTGATTATTTCTAAGGAGTCGTCCAACACCAAGCTCGATCCGATCATCTTCAAAAGTGTTGGTAACAAAAATTTGTTTTTGTACTTAATTACTACATAAGGAAACTATAGCGTGTTACACTTATACTCATTTTTTTCCAATTTGTACTCAATTCTCTCTTCCGGCGGTTCCGAAAGAGGATTATAGTTGATTTTTCATCGATACGGTTTGAGGGATCATGGGTCTTGGAGTAGGAGTCGTTGAAGGCTCCGAACCAATTAACTCCTCAAGTTATTATGTTCTGGTTTTTCGTTTCTATTTATGTTTAATTTCGCTGTGCACTTTGCTTTATAAAACCAGAAAATAGAGTTTTTAAAATACATGTGATTCACCCCCCATGTGTGTAACGATCCAACAAGTGGTATGAAAGTAAGGTTTGTTTTGAATTGGTGCAACCACCAATCAAGTCAAGGGCTTTTTCTTATTCATTTTTTTATTTTAAGATTTTCAATCTAGTACGATAACTCTTTTAGATAAATTTCTCTTTCGCCTCGGTTTTTGCTCGAAGTTGGTGCAACGCCACTTGAGTTCTAAATTTTTTCTTCTCCAACACTATTAATCCAAGATCAAGTCTTGGTATCTCTTTCTGTTTTTTTTTTGTTTATGCAAGAATACTTCTCAATGGCACAAAGCGAGGGCTATAGCACTGTTCGTCCACCTCTATACAATGGAGACGACTTCTCCTACTGAAAAAAGGGTAAATCCGCTACCTTAGCAGCCCCCCTAGTATCGGTCTCACAGATATGGAGGGAGATTCATGCAGGTACTCAGGCCATAAGCGCATAGTGGGGTAAACCCCAAGTCGTCAGTTCCTGAGAATCGACTCCTGGCCATTACGCCAGAGATGTCATGGGCCCACCATCTGCGCTACGCCCTGGGGGCATGACTTCTTCTACTGGAAGAAGAGCATGGAGGCCTATATGAAAACTAACATCGACCAGTAATTCTCTATTCTACAAGGGTACAAGGAGTAAATCGATGAAGCAATGAAAATACCTCTCAACCTGGAGAACTAGAACATAGAAATAAAGAAAAAAACACAAATTGACAACAAGACAGTAAACACTCTTCAATGCGGACTAACGAGGGAAAACTCAACCAGGTCAGACCATTCAAGAACGCTAAGGAACTCTGGGACAAGTTGATCGAGTTGCATGAAGGCACAAGCGATACAAAGGTAACAAACCATGATTTACAATTAAATAATTTGTTTAATATCAAAATGCAGGATGGAGAGACACAACTCAGTTGCATGCAAGAATCAAGGACATTCTGAATGGGCTACACATAATCGGCCACCAACTAGAGAATAGGGATGTAATAAGGTATGCCCTGAATTCTTTTCCCTGAAACATACTATGGGTATCTGTAGTAAATGCCTATAAAATTTTAAAGAATTTAAATAAACTTAAATTAGATGAACTATTTTGTGAACTATAGCTGCATGAATAGACTAACTCCCAAAAGACCGAAAAAGGTATAACGTTCCTTGTAGGTTCTACAAAACTGACAAAGAACAAGACCAAGTAAAAGGCTGAATCTGAATATGACATAGAATTAGATCCAGAAGAGCAATTGGTGAACAAGGTAAGGAGAATATTCACTAAGAAGAAGGACTTCAGCATCAAGAACCTTCCAAAGATTATTAAGCCCAACATCAGCAAGTCAGGAATTACCAGCTTTGGATGTAATAAAAAGGGTCACTACAAGAACGAGTACTTGAACATCAAGGAAGATAAACCCAAGAACTTCAAGAAAAAGAAGACACTCAAAGCAACCTGGGATGAGTCATCATTGGAAGAATAGACAACGACGAATTGAAACATCACAACTACCTCGCACTGATGACATCCGGACTGGAATCAGAAAGCGAGGCAGATCAAGATGACGAGTCTGAATACAAGTCAAGCCATAAGTCCGTACTCATTTCTGAAGATTCCAATGAGGTACAATCTCTTCTATGTAAAAAATTCTTCAAAATTATTTCATGCTTGCATAAAAAGTTATCTACTTTAGAAAACCAAATAAATGAACTTAGTAAAGAAAACATAGAACTCAAAGAACAACTTAAATTAAACCCAACAACTAAACTAAGTTAATATGAAAATTCAACTCAAGTTGCTAAACTTGAAGAAGAAAACTCAATCTTAAAATCTGAAGTAGTAAACCTTAAAAGCTTACTTAAAAAATTTACAACAAGATTCAAAAACCTAGATCTTATACTTGGATCACAAAAAACTATCTATAACAAATCTAAACTCGGATATAACAATAGCTCAAATAAAATATTTACATAATTCTTTAGTCAACAAAAAAAACAACCAAAGCTTGTGCTTGTCTAACTAAGCAAGTAAGACTCAATCAATACTATGTACCTAAAAATGAAATTCACTATCTAAAATCAAATCATAATAAATCCAATAATTCAACCTTAATCCCAAAAATAAAAATTAAACCTATTAATTTAAATTCAAATCTAAAATGTAAAATGAAATCAAATAAATCAAATTAAAAAACTAAACTTAAATCAAATAACTACAAATTCAACTTAAACTCAAGTTATAATCAAATTTATTACAACTATAAAACAAATCGACATAAACCTAAAACTTAAACCTAAGTTCAATAATTCAAGGAAGGCATCAAACTAGTTGTCACCTCCAAAATAATAGTTTACCCGATTAGATAATTAAGACTAGATAAATTAAGGACTAATTTAACTTAGCAAATAGTACTAGAGAAGTTTGGGATGATAGTAGGTTAGGGAAGCTTTGCCTATGCATGTCTAGGAAGAATCATATGTGTTCGACTTGGTGCATTTAGCTTAGTGGAACTAACTGAAGGTACCTCTTACCAATCAATCTAAACTAGCTATACCAAATTTTTGTATTAAGTTCTTTGGGCAGGACTATTTAAAAAATCTTGAAACACGTGGTTACTCTAATGATGTCCATGTGACTCACTATAGCCTAGAAATTTATTCAAAGAATTTTTGCTTGATTAACCCAAAGCTAAACTTAAATCTGACACAAGTTAAACTAACCCTTACAAATCTAACTTGACATATCTCACAAAATGATAGGATACCTTGATTTAAAAACTTAAACTAGGTGAGATGATTAGATCAATAAACTTAAAATTAAATTTAAACTTCAACTTAAAATTAAATTTAAACTTCAAATTATGCTATCCGCAGCGCGCATTACATGCTACACAACTCTAAGCTATTAAAAGTCATAACACATTTGCTACGTGCAGCCTCGCGCTGCAGATGCACTTTTCCGCAACATGCGGCCGCATGCTGCGGATGCACTTTTCCACAATGCGTGGCCGCATGCTACAGATTGCACACTGCAGATGCATTTTACAACAGTAATTATAATATAATTTTTATACAGCCACATATACAAATCTTATGCAATTAAATACAACAAATATACATCCACAACTACAACACATATAAATACCATAAATAATTATAATACCACATACACTCAATTATAAAATCAAAATTAAAACATTTACAATATCATAAATAATAATCAACACCACACTTTAACAAAATAACAATTTACTTAACAGTAAACATTCCAAACCATAACACAAATTCACTTAATAACATAAATACTTTCCTAAAAAATTTTAAAATCAGTAACTCAGTCACAAAAAACTATAAACTTAGATAATCAAGTAATTGTGCTTCCTATTACATCTTCGAGAAAAAATATTTCATCATTTGATTGAATTAGGTCCACCTTGTCCACAAACACTCTATCAATCCAAACTTTCCAACAAGCTCCACCAAGAGAAACGTGATTCACTTTTGCTTTTGGATCTGTGGATATAATTCGACCTTCTGCAATAACTCCATCAACTCTCTAATGAAGCAGCTTACATTTAGTATTATCAATGATAGCTCCACGAGTCAAATTCTTCCGTTGTAACTGTATAATAAAAAAAAAATCTATAAATTACAGATACCAGAAATACAAATTGAATATTGTTAAAATTACCATGATTAAAAATTAACCCAGATATACAGAGAAGTCATAAAGAAGCATATTAGAAATATATGAAACCATATGAAACACATCAGAAAATATATTAGTAATGATTGAAACACATATTTTGTTTTAACTTGCTCTATTTGTAAAAAACATATGAAACACATCAGAAATTTCATATAATATTTTACAACTATCACATAATCCATCCAAATAATCAAATTAAGCAATACATCTAATCATCTAATAGTAACACAACATATCTCAATATAATTGCAAACTCTTCTAATTTATTTAAACTGTGTTAACTAATTTAATTTATTTTAATTAATTTTACTTGTAAAAACAAAAAATCACCATCCTTTAGTCCAACAAATGACTCATCCAACAAATAGATTAAGAATAAATCTTAGGACACCAAGATAACAACTAAATTTTTACAGTGACCCAAGAGAGTAGAAACTCAAGAGAAATATCAATCTTAGGACACCACAATAACATCCAAACTTCTCACAGTGACCCTTTAGTGAGTCTCAAAAGTTTACAATAAGTTCACATGATAACTTGTTGCCTATAAGAAAATTTTGGCATGCAATTAACCATATTCAAATTAACAACTATTAGATGATCACACTACCTTACGAACACGAGCACAAATGAAGAGGCATTACATAAGCAAGACAAAGAATCAGGATGGTTTTATCAACACATTTACTAGGATGTGAAAAAGGAATTCTTCAAGATGGCTAAGTACAGTAAAAATGGATGGTTTTATCAACACATGTACATAGCTAAGTATAGTATTAGTTGCCTGAGTTGCAGCTTGTTGTTGGCTAACATTACAAACATTGCCACTTTTTGTTGCACCATTGACATCAATACCGCCATGAACATAATTGCCAATACCACTACAAATGTCATCACTAGCAACCTAATTTTACAGCAAATAGACAAAGAATGTCACCATAATATAATTTCACTAACATGAATATAAAAAAAAAATCATAATAATTAAGAGTAAATTCATGTTGTTTAATTACTAACTTGTTCTTGTTCATTTTGTTGCCTCTGATTTTGTAAAAACATGCTCCTCATTTTATTGTGATGTTATATAACCAGGTCTAACTTTTTTGTTTTTCCCAAACTGTCGAGTTCTATATCCCTATCAACCTTAATCAAAACAAACACAAGGAGGGGATTGAAGAACCTTATGACATGGTAAATTAACTACTACACCTTTCAAGATTAGTAGGTGAGAAGTTGAAATAGACTATTACAAACCTTGTCAAGGTGGGAGGCGCCTCTGCCACTGATAGTGCTCTAGGGATGCGCCTCTGCCGTTGAAGGAGCTCAAAGAGGGACGAGTGTTGTGCCTCTGTCGTTAAAAGAGCTTGAAGAGGGAAGGGGGTGCTGGGGTGGGGGGGTTGTTGAAGGGGAAGGGGCGATAGTTTGTGCTAAGAGGGAGAGAAATAGGATTTTTTTAAGGGAAAAACAAGATTTTTAACAGCGCATTCGCAGCAAGCTGAATGCACTCTTAAAAATATTATTAATAGCATATCATGCGCATTGTAGATGTTCTATTATTAATTAATATTAACAGCGTGCATTGAGCTATGTTAACATTATATTTAACAACAGATTATTTTTATATGCTGTTATTTATATAAAAAATATATAATAGTATCTGCAGCGCATTTTATTTGGCACTACGAAAACTATTATTAACAGCACGCTATAAATATGCGCGGTTGATGACGTGCTAAGGAAAGTCATATTTGTTGGAGTGCAAGCACTCATTACAAATAAATGTATTGGATAGAAGAAAACCCTTGCCATGAAATGTAATAGGAGAAGACTTGCAATACAATTATGCTATCCTAGAAAACACAAAATTATTTGCAATCAACAAACAAACAGGTATTCAAAGAATAAAATAAATTATTATTCAGCGAGCTAAATTGTATGTTGACTATCGCCAAAATACATAGTCGTCAATCAGTTGCCTTTTGATAGGGAGTGTTACCTTGTGAAATCATCAACAAGATCAATGGTGAGAAATCCATTCAACATAAGCCTCATCATTTGTTTCAACTTGCTTGTCATTCTTTGCCTGAGATAACAATAAGAAAGTTATGGTAAAAGCAAGAAGTATGAAAAGTAGTAGGCATGCAAGGAATCTAATAAAATATATGCCAGGAAGACAAGAAAAGGAATACGAATAAAATGAACCAAGGAATTTAACCAAACAAATTGGTAACAGAACAATAATGATAACTTATAGGAAAGGGCATGAGGAGCCATGAAATAGATTAGTAGAACCTGAAATGCTAATTCTGTCTCTTTGGAACCCTTGGAATTTCCAAGCAAACTCTTCTTTTTACCAGAAACATGCCATAAACTAAGTTTGTGATTAAGGAACAATTGCCCAAGCTCCTCCAGCTTTGGATAAACAAGCCAAGTATCTCTATGGTACTAACTAATTCCTTTAATTTAAGACCAATTTTCAAAAGCCTAATAGTCTTCATTTCAATCATACCCTAGGCAACAAGAAATATGTCATAATTTGCCCAAGAGACAAGGCGCAATGGTTAAACCCTCCAATGGATAACCAAGAGATCTAAGATTCGAGTCTCAGCTACGATACACTGTAGGGGATTTTTGCTCCAGTGAGAAGTGGTTCTAAGAATGCTGGTCATTTGGATGAACCTCTATGAGTGCTTCTCGATTTATCCTAGTTGTCGGTGAGAAACTCCAGTGGGGTCAGACCGGTCATCTCCAGAATTAATATGTTTGAAAAATTGGATACCTAGATTACCAAAAAAACATATCATAAATTAAATTTAAGATAACACAACAAAATCTAGCAAATATGCATGTAACAACTAAACAATTCAAATCATAAAGGATGGTGTAAGAGGAAAACCATGCCGGCTTATAATTGACTTGTCTAACAACAGAGATTGTTTGTTAGCATATTGGTGAAGAACACATTGTTATTATCTACTCGATTTCACTCCTTTGCTAGCCTCAACTATTTTTGGAGCTTTCTCTTGATACTTGGTCACAAACTGCATCATGAACTTCTTGTTCGAAACTAGGAAATGATTCCCCGTGAAGCAAGGCTTGATCAATCCCTTGTGCATGACAATGTCCAGGACGGCATGCCTGGGCATCAACCTCTTCTCTAGGTTCATCGACAGAACATTTGTATTCTTCACTGTGTGCTCCTGTGTCCCTGCCAACTTCTCTTCCATAAGCTTCATGGTCTTCCTTATCTTCTTAGTCAATGCCCACACAATGTAAGGATGCTTTACGAAGGCCTCCAAGATATGATTCTAAGACCATCCCAATTCCCTCAAGTTCTCCACTTTCTCCGCCCACTTCTTCTTGGGCAATATAGCAAGTACCCCAAGGGCATGGGCGAATGTGGTTTTCTTCGGATAGATACTCATCTTCTTTATCTCGTCAAAGGCCTCATTGAATCGATCTGTATCTGTCACCAAAGCGTTGTGTCAAAAGCATTAAGATTACATCATCGGGCACGACATATGGTCGTAGAGCATAGAACTTGGGAAGAACGGTGGTGCTGATGTCGAAGGTGATCATCCAAGGTGAGTGCTTTAAGGCATCCACGAGGTTCTCATTGATTTTCAAAATCAATTTGAGGAGCTCAGCATTGGGGAGCAATCAATTCTCCACGTTGTACACGAGCAGAACGAATCTAGCTGACAGGACCTCCAGGAGGGAGGTTCCGACAAGGTCGTTCCCATTGAAGAGCTCCAGCTTGGGCTTCAAGGTCTTCTTGTTGTTCATCAGGCACTTCGACTGGAATCCGGCCGCACAGACGGCCGTGAATTCAGCAAGGTATTACAGTCGGTCGGATTTCAGTCGACGGTCTGTCCTAACCCAAATTATAACTTGGATGGAAATATGTACTCAGGGATGAATCGTAGTTACGATCGAATTTCGGCCAAAATTACAGAATGGAATTAGAATCCGGCTACAATTACGGAGTGGATTAGGACTCTCTCAAAATCGACGGCCGTTTTAGTAAAATAGGAATTGGTTGTTTAAAACATAGGTTAAAAATTTTGGTTCAATAAAAAACTAAAATAATAACAGGAGGGGTAAAATGAAAAAAAACACACACTTGAATGCACACAGTGTGTAATTTGATCCATTCAGAAATCGGTGTGCACCCTTATATAATCTTTGATAAATTGTCGTTTATAATGCACTTAAAAAAATCTTATATTAATCTTTCCTATTTTCTCTATATTAATTATATATTAATATTTTTTATTTTTTATTTTTTATTTATTCAAGTGCATATAAGAGAATTATGTCTGTTTTTTTTCCCATCAACTTTAGGGTTTGCTTTTTCCACCAGGCACTGCGATCTCATCTTCCTCGTGGACGGCGAGGATACAGATATCAGGACGATGCGGAGAGATAGTGACGGCGAGGAGGAGGAGGAGGAAGACAAGGGAACATTGCTGTCATGGGACGCCATTCTACCGGACGAACTCTTGCA
>JBBMJZ010000027.1:2155400-2170738 GCA_037833815.1 Zingiber zerumbet
GATTAGATTCTAATTAAATTCAACCTACGGGTGCTTGATTAAGATTAGATTTCAATTGATTTAGAATTAATTTAATTATAGTCTAATTGAATTTAATGGGTTATTATTTTAAAATGAATTAAAAAATTTTTTTTTTCCTGTCTATGTTTTTTTTCCCTCGGTACGCAACACTCTCAACCAGACAGCCATACATTCGGCCCATCCCTTGTCTTCTTCCTCGTTCAGTATTTCTTTCTGTTCTTAACTCCAAACCAGCACCAGAAGTTGAATTGAACTTGAATTTATCAATCATAAATATTTGATATATAAGAAACAAGTAAAATATAAATCTTGTAATTCATATATCTAAGATAGAATAAGTCCATATATCTAATGAATGATGTATAATTTAAGAGTTTCTATTGAGTAGTATAAATAGTGGTAAAAGGTGATTCGTTTGTTCTCAATGCCCCCGTCAAACCGTTTCAGAGTCAACACATTGAGTAGTATAAATACTTGTATGATGTAAAATTACAAGATATATATTTTTTTCAACACAAAGTCATTATACCACAACTAATTTTCTCTTTGTAGAAAATTTTTGAGAACCCACCATCTTCCAACAAGGTAGTATTAGAGTTCGGATTGTTATAAGATCTAATGGTCGACTATACACAAGAGTCAGGAGCGCGTTCAGAAATTTTATCAAGAGGGACAAAGAGCGAGATATCACAAATACAAATATAAAAAAAGCATCACATAACAAAAATTAAAATATAATAATAAAATTTATGTGTATAATTTTTATGTATAAATTTGTTATGTGTAAAATTTTTATTAATTATAATTTATGTATAATTTTTTTTAAAATATAAGGGCACTAAAATAATTTTATATCTCAAGTTTACCGTCTCTAACCTGTCGATTCATATTACTCTTTCTCAAATATAATTTATAAAAACACCCTTGTCCTTTAATTTTTCCATTCATTCTATTTATGTCACCATCAGGTGACAGTCTGCTCCTTTCGCCACCTCATCTCCTCCACCACCTAGTTCATTGTGGCGCCGGTGCCCTCTCCCTCGACCTCGCATCTCGTGAACACCTCCGCTTTATCGGCGGGCTCATCATCTCCACCACTGCCAATAGCACTTCCGCCTCCAGCATCCGCTGGTGCGCCTCCCCTTCTTCTAAGTAGTTCTTGGCCAGGATTCGGAATGTCATTGACCTACAGTACAAGAGGTGGTTCTTCCGATCCATCCGCCCCTCCTAGAGTAGTGCCTCGTCAAGCCACTTTGGGTGGTTCGTGGTGAAGACTGAAGATCATGAGCCGCTCCCCAACACACGACCAGAGCCCGCCCACAAAGTTGAGCACGCCGGAGAGACTAAAATATAGTAATTTCATATGAGCACGCCGGACAAGAACTGTCGTTTAATTGAGTTATGTGAATATAATATTAGAACAAAGGAAGTGAGAGTTCTCGTATCCAGATCAAGAGAAACAGACACCAGACAGGAAGTGGATAGCCAGAAGGAGCCAGATAGAGAAGTTATTAAATATGATAATTAAATAATAAGTGTATTTAAAAAATAATCTTATAAAATTTTTTAGAAATTTTTAAAAAATTTTGGGATTTAAATAGAATCTGTATGACAGATTTAAGGAGATGAAAACTTAGTGAAAGTCTTTTTAGATATTCCAATTATATATATATATATACCCTTCTCTCTTCTCCTCCCGATCTCTTCGTCACCGCCGCCTAGGCAACGTCGTAGCCACTGGCCGTATGGAGCTGCCATCACACCCTTTGGCTGTATCACCAGCCAATTGATCCACAACCTCTCATTCTCCATTGCGTCATGC
Organism: Zingiber zerumbet; assembly: GCA_037833815.1. Lineage (NCBI taxonomy): Eukaryota > Viridiplantae > Streptophyta > Magnoliopsida > Zingiberales > Zingiberaceae > Zingiber > Zingiber zerumbet. The sequence continues at coordinate 2,157,244 of JBBMJZ010000027.1, forward strand.
CCTAGCTCCGATCACCGACGCTGTCGTCATCATCCATTTGCGTGAGACCAACCGACAACACAACAACCATTGCTGTCCCAGGAGGTGACGTTGTAGGCTGCTGCAAGAGCCACAGAGCCAATCTACTGCAGCCCTATCACCGCCTTTTCTCACCGACGCTAACCGCCTTGTTCCCGATCTCCCCAACCAACCTCTCCTACCTAGACGTCGACCCTTAGCAGAAGCCAACCGAAGCACTGGCTGCCCTCAAGGCCCCATCGCCGGTGCCGTACCCATCCACTGTCGTCCCTCCGTATGAGGCCAGATCTGCGACATCACGACCGCATATATCCATTTAACACCGATACCTTTCTCCGCTTTGTCGCAACCTATTGATACATTTGGCACCACCATCGATTGTGGCCGCCTGATCAGGTTTCATCGACCACTCTAGTTTTGACGCTACCACCAATTGCTGAGAGACGACATCGCCAGTCAAAAGATGAATTTAGATATATTTTCAGCTAAACAGAAATGTTGTTTGATGAAGTAGGAAACTCAATACATGAGTTCTATTTTTGTGGATTTTGAGTAGTTAACCAATTAATTGATTATAAATGTGGATTGAAGATTTAAATGGATTTAGCTTGGTTAAATTATGATTATTGGTAGGTTGGTTAAAGGTTGATGCTTAATCAATTAAGGTGATAAGAGATAATAGGATGATAGATTCATTGATTAGTTGAATTCATTAGTTAGTTTGTTAATTCATAACTTGATTGGATAATTGAAGCATGTTAACAGTTACCTATTTGAGTTGAATTAATTCTATAAAAGCAGTACTTAATATTGAGAATCAATAAGAGATTAATGAGTATATGATTATTGATAAATGGTGGTTTAATTGTGTGATCACATAAATTAGTTCTTGGATTCACGAAGAGTTGACTTATTAGTAAATGAATGGTTACATAGATCAATTACAAATTAGTTGATAATGTTGGATTAAACTTATTTCAATCGATGCAATTGATTAATCGAGCTAAATCGTTTCAATTAAGATTTTCTCTAATTAGTTTGGGATTTGAATTAACTAGATGTTATATACATGATTAGTTAAACTATTAGGATATGCCCGATGTGGTGCGTGCAAAAACATGTTTCATAAACATGCGCAGCAGAAAATAAAATAATAATAATTTCTAAATTATTACATCACACGCACCACACGCATACAAGGATACAACATGTCAAACATGCTCACATAATTGAATTTTTATAGAAAGTAAATTTATGCTAGGTGTACCTTACGGATGACGAGAAGGGCATCAACCGTAAGCGACGTTGTCGAACCTCACATCTATTAGTATCCACGCCGAGCTTCTTAAGATAACTCTTTGAGTACAAGTCTCTCCTTCGGAAGTTACTAGCCACAAGCGAAAAAGAGGGATTAAGAGGAAGAAGAAAAGCGCACAAGGGAGAGTTTTCTCCCTTTTCGTGGTCATGACAACAAGGAGAAAACTTCTCATTGTTGTTATGTGGCCGACGACAAAGAGAAGGGGAGAGGGAGATGAGGATTGGGTTTCCAAAACCTAATCAACCAAATAATGAGAATTGTGTGGTTTTCTCTCCTAACCATATCTTTATATAGTCCTCATTGATGAGTTGAATTAAAAAGCTCAAATCCAATCTATTATCGTTTAACCAAAAAATCAGTCCATTAACCCCTTTGGTTTGGTTCACAACTAAACCAAGTTGGTTAATGACTAATTTAATTTAGTTTAACTCTTCTATTAGTGATGTGGCCCATCCAGGCTTTTACTCCGACAAATATTCATATTTGTCTTATGCATGATCCAACCAAACATTTATCTCTTAATCTAAGAATCCTATTCTTTAACTTGTTTTATGGCTTTTAGAGACTCGTTGTATATGTGACCCAATAGGTACCCGGTTTATCTTGATCATCCATAAATAACTACTTAATTATGAAATGATCATGAGTGCCACCTAGTAGTACATCATGATCCCCAATTAGCCGGAAAATCATAATTGATTTCAGAATCACTTCTAAACCCTTTAGCAGACACAGTGAGTCGTGCTTCGTTCCTTTCACTCATCTTATACCCATTTAGTTCAGGACTTGGTTTATGTGTCTGCCCCCACTAGACTAACTACATCACACGTAGCCCAAGTAGTACTTCCCCGTTCTGCAGATTCAAATTACTCGTACATGTGTTCAAGAGTCTTACACTCTTTACATGTGATGCTTTGGCCAAAGACTTTGAGTAATAATCTAACGAGTGACCATAGGGTATACGTCTCCTCGCAAGGAGCAGTGAATCCTCTTTGGGCTATCCAAACACTTTCGGGCACTTCGACTTATACCCAATCATCTCAGGTCCACACCTCGATGAGATGCTTGCTTAAGATGTCAAAGTATAAGTCTCCATGACCAAGATGACTTGTATACCTCAAGTTGAAGGAAACTTGCACTCGAGCTATAGTAAGAACTTCACAAACATATCCATATATATATATAACCATATGAAGCTTTACAGCGAGTCACACCAATGAACTAGTTACCATAACTAGCATCCACATTTAACTCTCGACATCCTAATGTCTCCAGCTAATGAGAAAACAACTGTTTGGCCGAACCAAGGAGTATAACCCGTGCTAGTCTTACAGAATTGATGATGTCTGAATACATTAAATTGACAACTAGGGAAATTCTAATACGTTCATAATTGCACATGTAGAGATAATAACTAGTTGTGATCCAATCATAACTTTTTTCATGCTATGAATTGTATTGTGGACATTCAGTAAATGAGTTTAAAACAATCAAACATATAATATGCACTTAAATAATGAATCTATATTTATCCAATAAATAGTAAAACTGTAAGGTTATTTGCCTTAGGACATCTCCCAAATTCTAACATAAATTGTATATTATGTGATTGCAAGACTTTGATTCGGGACAAGTGTCTCAACGTGGGAATTATTTTGGCACGAGCCATATTTGAGGTAGGTAGTTCATACTTGTCTTCTTTAGATTCTTGCCTTTAGTGCATGATGATTCTATTATTTGCATTGATTGAGTAGTAGTTATTTTACCTTGGTATCTATTCTATGTTACTTTTTGAGCTTGGCCTTTTAAACTCATATCATGCTTGTGTTAGGCTTGATATAAACTCATACCGGGCCTAACGTGGAATTTCAGCTGATTTCGGTTGACCTTGTAACCTCAGAAATCCACAGAATCTGCAATGAATGCAATAAGAGCTCTCTATGTCAATTAATAGACTTCGACTGAAATCTTACATTAGGTCTGATATGAGTTCATATCAGACCCATGTTGAGCTGATGTGAACTCATATTAGGTTTAATTTGGGATTTCAGCCGATTCTTTCAATAACATTTTAACATCTTTGGAGAAGTTGAAATAAATAATAAATAATATATTTAAACTTTTTGTAACCTCAGAAATCCATATGATCTGAAATGAGTACAATCGAAACTTTTTAGGTTAATCAGTGGGGTTCGGTTAAAATTTACTGATTGACCTAGATAACTCTTATTATACCCATTTTAGATCATGTGGATTTTTTAAATTGTAATGAGTTTAAATATGTCATCCATTATTATTTTCGATCTAATGGTGATGTGTTTGTAAAAATGAATTGGAGTTAAAATAAATTGATAGGTGAGATAGAGTGAGATCACTTTCTGTAAGTGGATAGAGAGCGCGGGAGGAGACAGAAGGATGGAGAAAGATGTTGAGTCCACTGTTTTTTTTTAGTTTTGTTTTTTTTTGTTATTGGTTTTGTTTTTTAATCATTTTTTATCAGTTTTATTTTTTAAAATATTTTTATTATATGTTTAAATTTTTTTGTTTATTTTTTAGTTGTAGATTTTAGGAGTTATTATTTGTAAAATTTTTAAAATGTATAAAAATATGGATCAAAATAAAAATTATATACATAAAACTAATAAAAATACTAACACATTTATAGCTTACGAATAAATATTTTTTTCAAATGAAGAGTATATGTAATAATGCATAAAAAAATACACAAAAATATATAAAAATAAAAATTTTAATCAATATTGTCTCCAAATTCTACTCATGACGTGTTTGATGGTGGGGTGTCTATTACTTCATATCATAAATGAACACGTGTCATATAATGAGTGACTCATCCTTTAGTTTCGTTTAATGAATGTTGTCACTACCACGTTGGAATGGGTGATACATTTAAAGGGAGAGGAGGTTCTAACATATGTCAAGCGTTGACGAGTGTTAATTTAAAGATAGAAGGGTGTTTTGACAGGTGTCAGTGGTTGAAGGATCAGTAATTTAAAGAGAGTGAGAGGTTTGGCATGTGTCATGTGTCAAGGGTTGGAGGGAGTGATAATTTAAAGGGAGAGAAGATTCTAGTATGTGTCAAGATTTGGATGGGCGTAATTTAAATGTCGAATTAGGAAGATAATTTAAATGAAGGGAGAGATTCTGACCTTAAAAATTATATAAAATAAAAAAAATGATAAAAATAATAATAAATAAAATTGATTAAAAAAATTTTAAAAAAATTTTAAAAAAAATAATTAATTAAAAAATAAAACTAAATAAAAATGGAAAAAATAATAAATAAAAATAATTAAAAAAAGAAAATTAAATAAAGATTAAATTAATAAAAAAAAAGAAAGGGAGGGTAGAAGTGTCATTTGGAAAGGAGAGAGAGGAGGAGAGGATGGGGGTGATGTCAGATGGGAGGGGGGAAAAGCAATTTACATATTATTTGTATGAAACAGTACATTTTAGTAAAAGGTGCTTTAAATGCCAGATAAAAAGGATTTTGGTTATAGTTTTCCTTATGACAAGCTAGGGCATGGTAGTACTTGTGATATTTATGCTTGGGGCACATTTTATTTGGTAGTTTTCTAAATGTTAAATGTCATTGGATGCGTTACTTTTTATTGACATTGAAAATACATCACATTATGACAGGGTAACATTTCACAATTTAATGAATTTTCTACCTATTTAATGGGGTGGTTAAAAGATTATCTATGGTTAAACTCTTCACAACTTATCAATGGATATAACTCTCTTGGCATGACTAGTTTTTCCGTATGGACTTGGATGTTCTTATTGTTGGTACAATCGCCCTCGAATCAAGGTTGACTAGTTTGATTAATCTCATATTAGTCCGAACTTGAGTTTTAATGTTTGACAATATGTGAGAGAGAAGTCAAGTAGGTCAAGGAGGACTTGATACTTGATTTAGAAAGTTCTAATTGAAGTTAGGCAATGAAAAGTCCTAACTGGAGGTTAGGCAAAAGAAAGTCCTAACTAGATATTAGACAACATTAAGTTCTAATTGGAGGTTAGGTAAGGAAAAGTCTAGGTAATGGAAGACATAGTTGGAAACTAGGCAATGGAAGTCCCAGCAAAGCTAGGCGATGGAAGACCTAGTTAGGAACTAGGCAATGAAAGCCCTAACAAGGCTAGACAGTGGAAGTTCAATGGGAAGGTTAACAAGGGAAAGTCTAAATGGATCAATAGGAGGACCGAACACTTGGTGAGCTAGTCTTAATAGGTCAAGGTTAATCGTGTTGGTGCTAGAAGTACTAGCTAATCAAACATAAGTTTTGATATTAGCAAAGGTTCAAAGTTAAGGGTTATTTTGATCTAACGAGCTTAACTAAGTGTGCAAGAAAGTCTTAGTTGAGGCTAGGCAAAGAAGTCTTGGTCGACTGCATTAGACAAAGAAATCCTGGTCAAGTAGATTAAGCAGAAGTCTTGGTAGATCGAGGACATCGGGCAGAAGCCTTAAGGGTTGCAAACACCAGGTAAAGTCTAGGCGAGTCAAGGATCAGACGTCTAGAGGGAAGTTTCGAAGGTCAAGATCAGATGCTGAGCAAAAGTTCAAACAGATTAGAAGGACCGAATGTTTGATAACAAATAAACTCTCTTGAGAGAAGTAGGTGAGGACGCGCTCCCCATTGAGGGAACAGTAGATGTCAGTCCGACCTAGGGTTTCAGTGAAATTTGAAAGTGTCAAGACCAGACAGTCCCGAGACTATTAAAAATATTTTTGTGCTTATATTTCATATTATGTCTGTTATGATAACTCTGTGATGCAGGAAATCAAAGCTAAAGTTAAGACATTCTAGGCACCCGAAATTGGTCTAGGCACCTAGAGGTCTGGGTGACCAAAAAGGATCTAGGCACCCAGAATGGGTTGAATCCAATCATGTAAACAACTGAGTTGGGATACTCTGGTTGAGTGGTACACGTCATACTCTAGGTGCTTAGAAGGGACCTAGGCGCTCGGTAATGGATAGAGGCAACTGGGATAGAGCATCGCCGAGGTGTAGCCATGTCAGTAGTCCAGACACCCAGAAGGAATCTAGGCGCCCGGAGATGGTTAATCGTCGACAGAGATGGATGAATCAGGTTGACCCCAGGCGGCCGAAAGGGATCCAGACACCTAGAATGCCCTAAAAAGAAGGCTTCGACCAACAACTTAGTAACAATTCTTCTACTCAAATGACTTCCACACTACTTCCAAATTCCACTACGACACTGATACATTACTCTGACTACAATGGCAAACATTTTACTTCTAAATTGTAGGTAAATTTGAAATTTTTCTTAAGCATTATATTTCTTATATTAAACTTTTTGTAATCTTTGAACTATTAGTAAATTGTCCAATAAAAACACTCAACAATGTGGGCCTTGGACTAGTAGTCGACAAACTGGTGATCCAAATAAAAAGAAAAGCGTTACTCGTGTACTTGTTTCCTTTATTTTATTTTTTGTTGCTTTAATTCAAGTTTTTCTGAAAAAGTGAAAAGAAATGAGCATTATTCACCCCCCCCCCTCTAGCATGTTTCTAAGATCCTATAGTTGGTATCAGAGCGGGGTCACTTTAAATTGGTGCACCCATCTTTTCGAGCATTATTTTTCCTTCCTTGTTTTTATTTCTTTTTGTTGTCAATTAGAATCAATGCAATCACCCCTTCTGATAAATCCTCTTTATCGTTCATGGTTTTTTGTTTCTCGAAACTAGTACAACACCACTTGAGTTAATTTTGTTTTTTGCATTACTATTCTCTCGCACTACTAATCCAAGACCAAGGTGGTGTTTGGTTGGTGGGTTTGGGGGTGAGGGAATGAAATGATAGTAAAAGATAATGTTTGGATTATAGGTTTGGGAATGATAATTTGGGAATAATTTTCATATTTATGGGAATCAACCAAATCCATATAACTAGGTGGGTTTCATTTCTATTCTCATTCTCATTTCACCTTGCTATCAAACATATACCCATAGTCATTCCAGTCATTTAACTAAACGTCACCCAAGTATTGGTATATTCTATTTTTGTTTTTCTTTTTTTTTTGTGAGATTTATTCCAAATGGTCCATCAAGAAGGCTATAATACTGCTCGTCCGCATCTCTTCTCTGGCGAGGACTTCGACTATTGGAAAGGTCGGATAGAGTATCCACCTCAAACCTCAAGTGGATATATGGATCGTGATCTAGACCAAATTCACACTCATTGAAAATGGAGTACCTGATAAATGGGAAGCACTAACGAGGAAGAAGCCACACAAACAAATCAATGCAGAAGTATTTTAAATTTTCTTACGAATTTGAATTTCGACTTGCTTCTCTTTACGTTCATATTCTTGTCTGATCTTCTTCTTTTCAGCTTCAAATATACTTTTAAATTATTGAGTGCAAAATAGACACCCCAATAATCCAAAGAAAAATGGAAGCAACTCGAGTAAATATCAAATTGATAAAGCAACATGGTTTAAAAGAATAAAATAGACCCTCATAATTGTTTCTTTCACAAGAACAACTATTTCTTATAATTAGAAAATTACAATTTTAATTCTGTAAGAATTGATATTTCAGAATTTATTTTCAACCAAATATAACTCATCGTGAATATAATAATCATTCTTACTGAATTAATATATTAGTGATTCGTATAAACAAATGCACCCCGTGGATTTTGAGATTTCTTCGTCTGCTCATTTTTGTTTCATGACAGACATCAAACTCACCATATTTCTATGATATACACAAACTAACAGGGCCAAGTTCATGAGATAATTTCCCAAAAAAGTATTAATAAGATTAGTATTTGAACAAAAAATTTGAAGAACCTACTGTAGCATAATGTCCTCGCAAGGCAAGTAAATCTCATATCATGGAACCAATCATCTCCTAATCTATGGATGCATTTGCTACAATTTCTATTCCTGACAATTCTGTTCTGTTCTTCACGGCTTCGATTTGATCAGCAAGTGAGATTTGTTTCAAACTTTCATTTTTAATCACTTCCATGTCCCATTTCTTAAACTCTGGCCTCGGTTCTTCAATCATGTCAGCTTCAAATTTCCAGGAATTGCTTAGTTGCTTCTTGCGTTGACGAAACTTGAGAACAAAAAGGAAAATGAAAAAAAAAGAGAGAAGGTCAACTAAACACAATTCAAAATAGAAAATAATTGGCAGGCTATAAATATATTGGATTTGTTTCAGTTTAGCAAATGAGTACATGGCTTGGGAGGTTTATGAATGTTTATAGACATATGTAGTAATTACTAAAATGGAAATGCCAAAAGTAGTTGAGACAAGAATTTTAGTAGTAAATAAGAATAAGGATCATGCAATAACTTCTAAGTTCAACAAGTTCTTTAAGATTTAAAGAAAATACCTTAGTTAATCTTGCCTTGAGTTTTAAACTTTTGGATAATGGTATCTTCTTTTCTCTGTTAGATTTCTCTCTTGAAAATAACTCCAACTGCTTATCTTCCATCATTTGTTTCCGCAGTTTCCTTTGTTCAGCAAGCTTTGCAATTTTTTCAGCCCTCTCCCTCGCAACCATTTCAGCTCTTAGCTTCACACGTACTTTTGCCCTTTCTTTCTCTTCTTTGAGTTTTACTTGTTGGGTCACGAAATCTGCTTTCATTTTCTCAAAGCCATCCCATTCTAATTCCTCTTGGTCATCAGTTCCTGTTTTTGCTGCTTCAGCAATAGTTCTTGCCCACAATGTGTAGCATTGAGCTTGCAGTCGTTTAATTTTTCGACGCTCTTCCCATATCTTTTTTAGGGAAGAACTAATCCTAGATCTGCTCTGGTCACTACACAAAAGTAATTAATATTCATGAAGATGAAAATGCCATTGAGATATCTATTCACAGCAATCTTATATGAATCATAGGTTGGAGTAAGATTTAACACAATGACTTTTGCAAACTGAAACAAATTACCTGTGCCTATGATGGAATTGAGACATCTTCTTCCGGACCTGAAGCCACACAAACAAATTATTAAACTTTAAGCGAGTATTGAGCATCACCAACCAACAAACATAATATTATTTACTTAGAATGCACGAGATTGTTTTACATGCCATCACCTTGGGGTTGCTTAAGGCCTCCAATGTTTTTTTCTTAATGCGTTCACGAGTCTCTACAATCCACACAACATATAATGTTAGTATCAGCGAGGTCAAATTCGGATCACAATGGAGGGGTAAAAATGGATATATGGCAGTACGCCATCATTATAACAAAGATACAAGGGAGAAACTAAAAAGTAAATGTCACCTTCACTGTGTTTCTTTCCTTTGTTCCAAGGTATCCTGCCTCTGTTTGCTGCGCCAATCTTCAGTCTTCTCTGGATTTCTTTATGGGAGACACCTTGAGCACTTTCACAATTAGTGGAACCTTTCTCATACTTCACACTGGATACAGAAGTCTGAAATCCAAGGCTGGCTGGTTTCTTGTTTTCACAATGCTCAGTTGATAAACCTAAACTAAAGAATTGAGGACTAATTTCGGATGGTGCTACATCAAGCAAAAGTTGCAATGTTTCTCCATGATGAACTTTTGGACAGGGATTAAGGGATGTCAATATTCCGTGTGCCTCTCTTGATGTAGCTATTGGAAGTGGCAACAGCTTGAATGGAAGTTTAGGTTTAAAATCTTTCAAACCATAGGTGAAGAATGCTGAATGAATACTGAGGGTAGAATAAAAGGATCACCGTGTTAAAAAAGCAATAGCCACAAGGTGATTTTAATCATTAAAATAACATGTAATTGAGCTCCACCCACCTCTTCCTCACTATTTTTGTCTACCTCTACTAAATAAATTTGGTCCTTCAAACTTCACTGAACTAGATTCATTAAGTAGGAAAAGAAGACACTGAAGCAGCTAAATTATAGTAAGACCTTGCACAACTTAAATACAGTAAGTTGTTCAAATGTTCAGATTTTCAGTACAGTTTCTATCTTCTGATTTATAACACTATCCTAAGTAGTGAGAGTAGAAGATGATAGTGGAATTCTCCAACCTTACCATGCACAAATCAAATACGAAGATGAATTTAAATAGATATTTATTAGTGAAGGAACATAGTAAGTTACTTGTTTTAAATATTCTAAGTTAGCTTTAGCAGGTCTAAAAACTCCATGCCAACATGAATTTTAAGTTGAGTAAAGAGATGAACAAATTCTATGCTATTACCAATATTTGAAACTAACTATTGTCAATACAACAATTGATGCCTCAAAAGATTTTAAAGCTCCTTTTTAACAAAATATCATGAAGATTATCACATATTAAGGCACAATGTCTTAATCAAATTTCATATTATAAGTAGTGGCACAAAAGTAAGTACCTTGGATTCCCACAAAAGTAAGTCCTTTCCATATCTTATAGAAATTCTTCCTGGAAAGACAAGTGAAAGTAGGGCCTAGTCCTCTTAGACAAATAAGTGGAAGAGCAATACATCAACACATGTACGTATTTAACATGAGTGAGGGCTAAACAACAAGGCCTCTGAAAACTCATAAATAATAACTCATAGGAAAATTACACTTAACTTCCTTTATCTAACTTCTAATATATGTGAAAGATCAAAAAACTTTGAGTTAGCCAACCCCATCAAGTGGGATAAGGCTTGGTAGTAGTAGTAGTTGTTGTTGTTGTATCAAAAAAGCCTGAGCTAGTTGAATAACTTCAATTTAACCAAAGACGATATACCAAATTACTATGATCGGTGAGATACATGTTGCTTTGTACTGATTACAGAAGTAATCAAGGTAACATTTTCAGCTGTTTTTTTTAGCTTTCCTTCAGCATAGACTATTATATTTCTGCAGATATGATATTCAAATTCCCTAATCTCAAGTTCATAAGTCCCACATGTAGGTTTACCATGGGAAAAACACAGCATCCATCATATGCCACTAAAAAAATCTCATTTTGGGAAGAGAGATTCTCCAAATCGAAGACCTAGAAGCAGATTACATAGTTGATCATAATTACACTTCTCAAACAACTAAATCTTCCTCACTGGCCCTAACAGCATTGAATCGGAAATAGCACATGATTGTAGCTGCTCAGAGCCAAACGTATGCATAGGAACATTTTTTTCAAAAATTATGTGTAGAAACGATTGCATAACAAAGAGAAATATAGTTCATCTCTTCCGCTTATGTGAATGATTGGGAAAGATCAGTAGGCAAACAAATGGGAAAGAATCGTAAAAGGGAACCTTACAGCCGAAGAAGACATCGAAAGGCCATGGTCGGCAGCGGTTCCATGTCGAATGGGATTAGATCGGGCTGCAACACAAATAAAGATCATAATTGGGCCGGGCCGTTGTTGGGCCAGCCACATTTGTGATTGCTTTCCATTCTAATAAAGCTTGGTTATTCATCTTTAATATATTTAAAATATTAATAAATATATTTTTTTTATTTTTAAATAATAATGAGTGTGTTTTTTTTTAAAAAAAATAGCCTAAAGTTTTTCACCAACTACTAATTGAATTCTAATTGGCAAAACCCTAAACCTCTATTTCTTTCCTATGTTGGCTAATCCATTCAATTTCAATCTCCATCACAACTTTTGCACAAGATAACACGACTACAAGAGTTGAAGCTTGCATCTTGAAGTCAACTCACTTGACTACAAATAAGAAAATTATATAAGAACAATGAATAAATGAAAGCATCATTTGCCTATAACCGTGCAAAGAGTGTTTGCATTATTCTTGTAGAACAATTCTATATAAATTACAAAACACTACCTAACAACATTAGAATAATTCTCCTATCAATACAGGATACAGAGTCATGAGGAAAGGTCACATGATCTTATCCTGCTCTGTAAGAGATTGTTATTAACTTCTCCGGTGGAAAAGAAGTCAATCAATTCACTCATTCAATGTTTTCGTCATGGATTTGGCAGAAAATGCACCTCTTTTCTTGGATAGGGATTCCCCTTTCTGCTTAGTTGAATCTGTGTCAATCCTTCCATTGTGAAGTAACTAACCAAGTGAAGAACTTAACCTTTTTAAGGACAAAAGAGGACCATAAGCTGACTAAATGTGAGTATTCAGCTCCTATGACAATTAAATAACAGTGAAGGACCTAATAGAGTTCCACATCTAGAAAATTTTGTTCATTGATACTCCAATTCAATGTAGATGACTTCTAATTCCATTTGAAAAATGTTGAGCCCTTTGAAAAATGTCTCTTTGCTAAAACCTTTAGAATCAATGTAATACTGATAGCTTCAAGGGCAATAGGTCTGATTTCAGTAATTAAGTGAGGTTAATTCTATTGGTTTGTAGATTCCCTCTGTAGAAACTATTGAGTCCTTGAGATTTTAGCTTCCCAAGTTCATGAACAGCCACCTCAATCTCATATCATGAAAGGCGCTACCTATCGAATGCTCTGACTAGTTGTGTCTCTTGATCAAACAGCTCAATCTCATGATTTGGATCTAGAATTCTTTGTTTAGGTCCAGGTTGAAGAAAAACCTATCTAGTTTTAGAGCTAGAGGATTTTGATGATTACTCCAAGTGAAAGGGCCAAGAGTAGCTACTTCATACAAGTCCATTTTTTTGCCACCATTCTGAAAGGGGGAGTTTGCTCTAGTGCCAACAAAGCAATTTTTTCTGTTCTTTCTTTCTGGTGATGATAATGTGGCATTACAATCTACCTAGTGCACCAACATTCATCCACTATAAGGCCAATGAATTCAAGCTATTCAAGGAACTAGTTTTTGTGCTAGTCCGTGGAAAGCCCAAGAATGCGAGAACAAGCCTTCCTCATGACATATTTTCATACCAGTTATAGGAATTAAATCCGCCACAAGCCTTCCTCATGATATATTACAACTTTAAGTTTCGATTTGAGTTCTTTGACTTTAACATATTGTATGCACATAATCAATTATTATTTTCTTTCCAATTATTGGTCAATATTTAAGGCTACGTTTCATTGGATGGAATGTAATTCAACTTGAAATATAATTAAATTTATAATATAATATAATATAATCTTAATTATATTTATTATGTTTAGTAATATACTGTATGTAATCTTTGATTAGAAGGATGATTACATTATTTCGTTTGGTGTTTATATTTTTTATAAATAATGTAATTCGTATTATTATACAATGAT
>JBBMJZ010000027.1:2261126-2272279 GCA_037833815.1 Zingiber zerumbet
CCTTCCAAGCTTCTCCACTTAGCAATGTGGGACTAAAAAACACTACAAAAGGAATGATTTGAATTTAAAATAAAATTTAACACTTAACACTGTGATTCGAGAAATAGTGTGTGGTTTGTCTTATGTGTATGGCAGCCACAATGTTCTTGGTATCAAGGTCAAAACTAATTACCCTATAACATGTAGTTTGCATAATTCTGTATTTATTTCCATAAGTATGATTTTACTTACCACATCAGTTTGATTCTTTGAATTGTTGGTAAACTTTATTAATTTGAGTTATGTAGATGGGACGGATTGTAGATCTAGGTCTAGGAGTGCTGGATCAACAGTTGCTTGATCGTCTTGACATGTATATTTGCTAACATAGTACTTATTCATTGTAAAACTTAAACTTTAAGCCTTGAAACCTACCTACTTTTTGGGTTTGCCTAGAACCTTTTCTATTCCATCCTCAGGATAGATGCATGTCTCTTCTCGTGTTATTCTCTCCATGAATGATTGTACAACTATTTGCAAAAGAAATAAGTTATATATATGCTTGGTTTTGCTACTTAGGAATAATTTGTTCTGTCCGTTTTAATTCTACCTAGATCTTGAAAGAAAAAGATTTCTTCCAATACTCTGCAAACAGATACAAATTGCTTGTTATAGATTCAGCTTATCCATAGCTTTTTCATCTATATGCCTGACAATCTGTCATACCCTTTCTTAGTTATTGAGCTCGTTCCCTTGGTCTTATCATGGGAACTTACTGAAGCACTTTAACGTTTAGGTGCAGTCTAGAATGTAGTTTATGTACTGAGACTTTTATGTCCCATCTACATTAGAGTGTCTACAACTCCTGCTTCCCTGGATGGCGTGACAGAGGTTTAGGATCACTTATAATTTTTCCCATAATCTCACGAGACAAGATTTTCAAGCCACACTAATCTGGGTTCCTTAACTAGACTTCTAATGCACATGTTATGTTCATTTAAAGGATATCACCGTGTTAAAAAAAAATGTATGTTTATGTGATATAATTTTTTTAACTAGACAACATTTTGATCGACCGGGCCAGCAAATCTTGAATGTTATTAACACTCTTTACTTTATTAGTTTATATCTATTGTGTTAATTCAGTGTTACTGGAAAGTCTTAATGGATTGGGTCGATCGAACACTAAGCGTACGGATGAAGTCCAAATTGGTCTGGAAGACCAGATGTTTGACATGTAAGTTGAGGTAAACTCCTGGAGTGGAGTTGTGAGGACATGTCTTAGTTGGGACAAATCTTAGGCGTTGATCCAACTGAAAAACCAATGGAGATTTCTAAGTTAAGATCAAAACGGTCCTAACTGTCATATTCATGCATATATATTGTCTATTGTATAACTTTGTTTTGCAGAACTACTATTATTCTGCCAATGCTAACTTTGTTTTACAGATAAACAAAGTTCCAGTTTGATCGAGGGTTCAGTTGACCGATCCGACCAACATGGTCGAGATTAGATCGAGGTTCAACAAATAAGGTAAACAATTGTTCCGTCAACAAATCAAAGTGATCAGTCGACTGAACCATGTAATGACAGACGATCAGATCGGATAGTGTAGGAAAGGAAATCCAGAGGTTTCATTGACAGATAAAGTGGATCAATTGACCGAACAACATAATTTACAAAATCGAGCTGATCAGATCAGAGCAAACAAGGAAGTGTGCGGAGATCAGTTGACGGATAGAAGGTTCCGTCAACGGAAAAGTTCAGTCGACGGAACGGATTTTCAGTTGACCGAACAATGCCTATAAAAGAAAGCCTCGGGTTTTGAGCCGATAATCAATTCGCTTTGTGCTATATTTCATCTCTGCTGCTACTAATCGTGCAAGCTTCAACTACTACGACGCTCCGACAACCTACACTTCATCTAGTTCATTTGCTGTCGGTATATTATATTGTACTGACATTTACTATACATCTCATACTTGTACGAATATGCTTCTTCTCCAAAAGTTTTTCGGAGAGAAGAATTATATTAGATTGTCCATTGGAGGTGATCAAAGATTGTGAGCCTTGGAGTAGTAGTCGTTGGACTATGAACCAAGTAAAATTGATCGTGTTCTCGTGTCTTTGCTTTTGTTTTTATTCCGCTGCTAACTTACTTTGAGTCAGTTTTACGAAGATGAAAAAGAAAAAGTCTTAAAAGAACGAAATTTACCTCCCTCTCAACTTCTTCGATCCTACATAAACATGGTGGCACACTCCTAAGTACATCACGTGGAGGCCATGATACCTCAAAGATAATTGATAACATTCAAGATCGCGGAATAAATCAGGTAAAATTTAACCTTTACATTTGGTTTATGGTCCTTTTCCTTTTTTTATTCAGAATTATGAAATTATATATATTAAATTTACTGACAAATTTTCATTATCAAGGTTATTATCATAGGAGAAGATGGAACCCAGAAGGGAGCAGCTGCTATTTTTGAGGTAATCAATTAAACAAACTGGAATACCTAGACTATTCTACTGTGATTCAAAGTCACTTATTGATATGCTATAATATCAAAATAAACTTGAAAGAGAAAACATCTACCATTATGGATAGTTTCAATGGAAATTTTTTCTTTTTAGTGTATTATGAAGAATTTTTTCTACGCTCGACTTCTAATATTAGGTTTCTTCTCAATCATATCCTAGGGGATAACAGCTTCTCTTTCTGTAATATTTTGCAGGAAATTTGGAGACGACATCTCAAATTTGCTGTTGGAATCCCCAAGACGATAGATAATGACATAGCAGTATGAATGTTTTTTTCCTTTTCTCTTTCTTTCCTTTTCTATGATATTTTACTATGTTTCAAAACAATATCCTGTACATCATCACATTTCGCATTGTGATTCTTATTCAGGTTATTGACAAGTCCTTTGGTTTTGATAATGCTGCACATGTAGAGGCTGAGAGTGTTGAGAATGGTATATGCGTAGTGAAATTAATGGGTCGCTATAGTGGTAAAACTCCTTTATGATCATAAACGCCGTCTAATAGTGATCAGTGATAATTCTTTCTTAAACTGTGTAGTCCAATATCATATGATTGACCTAAAACTAAACGTTGTGGATTTTTTTCTTTCTAATTGTTTAACAACATAAATTTATGAGAAGCACGCACTGTATGTGATATCTGTAAGAATTAGCATCCTGCATATGTATGTAAGCTGTATGAATTATAATAAATCAAAAATCAGCTGGGATGACTTTTTACTAGCTTGATGGCAGTATTTCTTGAGCATGAGAAGTATCCATGATGAGTTTTTTTTGTTTATAGTACTTCACTAATGCAATGTGATATATTTGAAGTTCCTAAGATACAGCCATGTAGATTAATTTTGCAGTATGATTATGCAATTTTGACCTTCTGAGCTAAGAAGTTTTAATGATGTAGGGTTCATTGCAAGTATACAACTCTTGCAAGCCGGGATGTGGTTAGTAACATTGTTATTTCCTTAATTTGTGTCTTACTGATACTTGTTACAAGCTGGTTGAGACATTTGGCTTTCTGATTTTGCCAATAATGTCCCTTCCTGTGGCTCAATGTTTTGATTTTGTTCTTTTCTCCTCCCACTTAGGACTGTTGCTTAATCCTGGAATCCCCCTTTTATTTGGAAGGAAAAGGTGGCCTGTTTGCATATGTAGCGAAGACCCTTAAAGAAAATGGACATATGGTAATAGTTGTTACTGAGGGTGCCGGACAAGATCTTACTTCTGAAAGCATGAAGTCAATGGAGCATGAAGATGCTTCTGGGAACAAACTACTTCTGGATGTTGGTCTATGGTTGTCCCAGAGGATAAAGGTCCATTTCATATTCAATTCTAAACCCATATCTATCTACCTATATGTTCAATCTAGAGTAGTTTTCATTCCTGTCTATATCCATCACGCGCTTAATACACATCTATCAAAAGTGCAGTTCTAATAGGTTTCGGTTGTACATGATGATGCACTTGTATCTTCCTTTGTTCTACTGTGAAGCTTTTATCAATCCTGATGATGATCAAATTATCCACTAAGCTTCATACTAATTTTTCACATTTTGCCCTTGCATGGTGCAGGATTACTTCTTGAGAAGACAAAAGATGGTGATAAATCTGAAATATATGGGTATGTTTGGCCATTTCAGTCAACCATGCAATCTAATTTTGTCAACTGTAGATGCAACATAAAATGACATGCAAACAACTTATTAGAGCATCTTTAATACAAAGTTTTTGAAAAACTTCGTGAAATAAAAAAGCTGGATAAAAAAATTCTAACCATTATGAATAAAAGATTTGAAATTTATAGTTCAAGAACAGTAGAAATTTCAAAATTGTTTTTTTTTATTTTGAAATTGATGTAATTTGCATGTAGTCATGCAATTACATGTTATAAATTAGACCACATAAAAATCATTTAAAGCTCTAACTATTGAAGATGTTTCAATAGGTTTTTAGAATATTGATGTGGCATGATATGACATATTGGGATCAAACTTTTGTAGAACTCTAACAATTGGAGATGCCCTTAGCTGGAACCGTCTTGCATTTAATTTCCTATTGACTTTGGGCATCTCCAATCGTTAGAGCTCTAAATGAGTTTTTTTTTATGATCCCAATATGTCACATCAATAATATAAAAAATTATTGAAATATCTCTAATAGTTAGAACTCTAAATAAATTTTTTTTATCCAATTTATAACATGAGTTGCATAATTTCAGACATATTATATCAATTTTGAGACAAAGGAGTAAATTTAAATTTTCAGTATGACTTTTGAACTACAAACCATACCTCTACAGTTAAAAGCTTTTTATTCAATTTTTTAGATTTTATAAACCTCTCATAAATTTTGGTTGGAGATGACCTTAATTGATTACGGGAGTTTTCATTATTTTTGTCAGCTTCCACGCACATTTTTTTTCTGTTGTCATCATTTTTATTAATGAACATCAAAGGGGAACCTTTTAATTCTATAATCTGAATCTCTCTCTCTCTTTTATTTTTTTTTTAATTTTTGCATTGGAATTTAGAGCTTATTCATTTATGGAATTCTTCAATGCATAAGAATAGCATATATCTCCATTAAAAACAATTCCTTCAAATCTATTTTAGTATTCTTATTTGGTGTTCACAGTGGCATTATCTATTTTTTCTTTCTGATTGGGTTTATTAACTTGTAAAACATTGGTACATTGCATGGCACTAATTTCTGTTTAAACTCACTAAATTAATTATCTATTTTTGGTCCTGATCAATAATCTTCCTGATATGAGTACTATCATATCACAAAAACTATCTGGTTTGTCATATTGTCATTTAATACTATCATTTACACCGTTCTCAAATTATATTATGATATGGTCCCGAGGCCATGGTGCCGCGGTAAGATATTCAAGTTGTTTTTCAGGCATCCGCAGTTTGAACCCCAGCTACGACATATTTGTAAGAATTTTTTCTCTAAATGTGGAGCGTAAGCAAATGACGCTGGACTTCTGGGATGATATGGTCCCGGGGATACTATTTTTTTCAAATTATATTATGATGTGACTACTATTGACCTAAATACATGATTGAGCTTAGGTGGGTTAAACATCGATCTTAACTGATGCTCAAGGTGCCTATATTTAGTACCTGGAGTACAGATCTTAATTTTGTCGGAAAGTTACAGAAAAAGAAAACAAGGTCGTGATTACTGGCAGAATGTGGCCAAGGCTGCTTTCTTTGAGCCCATATTTTTTGGTCCAAATAAACGAAGATCAGAGATTGACCATTTGTAATTACGGTTTGATCATGATCACGATCTAATTGCAATTAATTGTAATTTCTTTTTGGATTCATCGTTCCTCCATATTATAGTTTAGGTAGGAACGGGTGGTCGGAGGTCGCTCCCGCTTGGCGTCCTGGCCACTTGCCTACCACTGGCGGCCTCCGTGCGGCTTTCGGCCACTCGTTCTGACCTAAATTCTAATCAGGGGATGGTGAATCCAGGAAGGAATCGTAATCAATTACGGTAGGATCGTGGTCATGATTCGATTATAATTTAATTGTAAGTGGTCTTATCTCCTGATCTATTTTTTTTTTTTTTTAATAGACCAAGAGATCTGCCTCCCACCCTGCACTTTCTTCAACCAAGTTTTTTAAGGTCTAAAGATGTTGAGGAAGCATATGCTATTTGCGAGCAATAAGAACCGACAGTGGATGAGTAAAAAATGCTCGGATAATGGTTCTCACCTTCGCTTAGAAACTGTAATTTAGAGATATGGGTTAAGTACAGGGTCAATTAACTATGTAATAATTTATATATTTTGTTGACGAACGTAGTAGTTTTTTCTCTCTTTGTTTTTTTTTTTTTTCCTTTGGTCGGTTAAATTGCATGTGTTAATAATATTTCTAAATAATTTAACATCTGGTGTGGGCATAAAGCCACCTAGTCTTTTCCTAGGTTTTCATTGACAAACAAATTGAAGAAATAGTTCAAGAAATTTTCCTTCTGCTTGGTTTAAAATTTTTTCTACTTGCCACATGAGTAGAAATTTTCCATCTTAAGGAGAGTTTTGATGTAAAGGTAAAGTAGTAGCTATCGTATAATCTAAAAATGGTAGATCCGTTATTTTAACGGCCCCCCTAGTGCCGGCTCCACAGATATAGAGGAAGGTTCATGCAGGTACATAGGCCATAGGCGCATAGCGGGGTAAATCCCAGGTCGTCAGTTCTCGAAAATTGACCCCTGACCATTACGACAGAAATACCATACGCTCACTATCTGTGCTACGTCCTAGGGACACTATCGTATAATCTAAAGGTTATGAGTTGAGTAATGAAAACCATCTCCTGTAATGTAAAATTGTGTAATAGATCTTTATTAAAGATTTTGCAAGCTTAGTAAGAAGTTCAAATGCACCTAATTCTCTCCAAGGATACCTCAAATATGTTTCCATTTAGGGTATTCCTAACTGAGGAATTATGTCAATTATTCATTGTCAGAGCTAGTCCTAGGGTGGTTAAGGTGAAGTCAGTGCACAGTGCCCCATCTCTGGCAAGGTCCATTTAAAAAAAATTTAATTAATTAATATCATTTTAAGTAAATGAAAATAAAAACGTGTTGAGTGAAAAAAAATTAAATTAAAAAGATGGAGCCTGCTTTTTTAAATATAATTTTTATATATTTTTTAAAATAAATACTAAGAAAGTTAGTATTCAAATTTTTTTAAGATCTAAATATAAATTTTAAAATATTATAAAAGTGTCCAATAAAAAAAAATGCAAGGAGCAGTGAACTTGTCTTTTTCTCCTTAGCCGTTTTTTTTTTTTTATTTCTATCTCCTTAAATTTAAAAATTCCTAATTATAAATTTAGTTTTAATAATATTATTTTTATAACGTCCATTTTATTATTTGTTTTATGAATATAAAGGAGGTTTTTTACCGGATCTTTCAAAAGGTCGGATGACTCATTGGTTGTAGTTGCCGAGCTCAAGAGAAGAAAAATGACTGATGGAGAAGACTTAGGAACCAATTCCAACAAAGTTCCGAGATGTGATAGACAGATGACAAATTAGAGCTCCTCGTGTGAGGCAAACTAAATTTGTCCATACGCATAATGAGCTCGTTTGGGATAAGTTGTTCTAGGTGCTCATGTAAGAAGTTTGAGGGGATGCTTGGTTCGGGTAAGAGAAACATAATGAGAATATAAATGATTATAAATATTAATAAAATGAGAATAATTTTTATACCATCCATATTACTCAGTAATGGTCTATTTCTATATTTAGAGGAATGAATCCGTGAGATCCACCATCATTTCCCCAAATCAAGTACCAAGTTTCATTCTATTCCCATTTCAAACCCTCCAACAAGCATCCCCTGAAATTTAGTTTACGAGAAGTGAAAGAAGGGTGAAGGATATTGACAAGTCAATAATGCTTAAGCTCTAAATTTAGATGTCTCTTATAATTCATCCTTTCATTATATGAAAAGATATAAATTATAATAGTCGATTGCCAAATTCACTAAGGGTTGGAAGGATTTTTTTTTAAGACATGTACACATCAAGAATTGATCTCTTGTCCTATTATGATAGATCTATCATCCGCTAATCAACTGAAAATTCTGTTAAAACAATAGATAACCTATCTAAAACCTATGTAAAGATGCTGAACAAATCTACTAGGATCAATTACATTCTAATTCAATTTACGTCATACTAAGTTGGGCTGAAAATCAAACTCGTTTTAAAATTTTTAAAATTATAAATAGGAAAGTTATTTATAAAATAGTTTGAAAATTTAAAAATATAGATAATTTAAATTAAAATTTTAGATTTTTTTACAAATGCTCGAGTTTTTTTTGAAAACTCCTTGACGTGACTGAAAATAACATGTGAAATTGCTATTTCCCCTAACATGCAATGAAAATACAAAAAGAAAATTATGGAAGCCAATTGAATTAACCAAAAAATCATTATGTTAAAATTTCCACTCTGGGAAATTCCTATCCTCGAGAATCTTCTTGTTATATACCTTTCCATTTTCACTTTTTCTTATAGCCCCCTGCGACTTATGATAATGAAAATTTATTTTAACTCCTTTCTTATAGCCTCTTTCTCAGCCCGTACCACATTCGCAATTCTTAATTTATTTCAGTCCCAGATATAATTTACATGTTGAATTATAATCAAAATTAGTTAGGATCTCTTTTAAATTTATCTTTTCATCTATATTATAATTTTAGGTCGAGCTCGATAGTTGAAGGTTGTCAATGGTGGACGGACTATATGATATCATATTGTCGGCGACCTCCGACCGTCTAATTCAATCTCAAACTATAATCTAGCTGGGAAGGTGAACTAGGAGAGATCGAAGTTAATTTTGATCAGATTCCGATCGTACTTCGATGTATAAATTAGGAAGGGACCAAGAATTTTGAACTAGAAAATCTAGACTCTTCAGCCCCAGGATGTCAAATAGATACGACTAGATCAATCTGAATTCGAAAATATCATTTTTTTTTTTCTGGGATTGAATGGGTTATTTGGATTCATCGGATTATCTGAGTTTAAGTTTAGGATTTTTAATAGAGTTAAGATTAGATTTTTTTTATATATAATATTTTTGTTTCAATCCGAATTGACATCCCTGGCCCTTATTGAATTTGTAAAAGATGAGCGTGGTGGCGTGAAAAATGTACATAATCTTCCCTCCCATTTATCCCGATCGCTTTGGTTTTTTCCCTGTGTCCATCGGGTAGCGAGATGCGCAGCAGCAGCCATGGAGGTCGTCAGTCTCAAACCCTTCTTTAGGGCACCTCTCTCCTCCCACCTTTACCCAATAGCTACTCGTTCCTGCTCCAAGTGCCCCAAACCCTCGTCGTCCCTTCCCATCTCCTTGGATTCCAACACCAGCCGATTTCCCGCCGGCCCGGTCGCCTCCACCTCGTCCTCGTTCAATCCATTATGCATCGTCCTCCATTCACTCCGCGGTTTCGTCTTCTCCCATCTGCCAAAGATGCGGTCTTGGCTCCGCGGCGGCCTGCCCGATGGCTGCGAACGCGAGCGGGAGGGCTTCCTCTGCTGCGGCGGGATCGGGACGTTTCTGATGAGCACCACGGCGGCCGTTTCCAGGGACCGGGTCAGCCCATTCCTGTGGACGCTCGCCGGAAACCCCACCTTCATATCGGGCTTAGTCGCTTGGTCCTTGGCTCAGACCATTAAGATGCTTCTCAACTTCTTCTTTGAACGGAGGTGGGACCTCGGGGTGTTGTTCAGCTCCGGGGGAATGCCGTCTTCGCACTCCGCGCTGTGCACGGCACTCACTGCTTCTGTGGCGCTGTGCCATGGGGTGGGCGACTCGCTCTTCCCAGTGTGCCTAGGGTTCAGCCTTATTGTTATGTATGATGCCATCGGTGTCAGACGGCATGCCGGCATGCAGGCTGAGGTGAATGTTCCTGTCTTTTGAATTTTATTTGCTATTTGCTTCTCTGTGCCGATAGAACAAGATGATACAGAACATCTCTCTTGTAAACAATTTAAGTGATTATTAGCTTAGTTATGAGATTAAATGACACTGCAGCTATGAGTTTAGACCATTTAAAGGTGTATTATTCTTAGACTCTTAGCGGAGTGTCACCATTGGCTTTGCCATTTGCCAACACATGGTAGCACCTGGTGGTTCTCTTAAGCCGGAATTTTGCTTGTAAAATCAATGAAACTAACAATTTCATATAAAAATCATACTTTTCTGTTTGGATGCAAAACATGGAGCTTAGTGAAATTGCAATCGGTGCCGAGAGAGCAAGAGGATTCAGACCATCTCTCTTTTTAACAATTTAAATGATTATTAGCCTAATAATGAGATTAACTGACACTGCAACTATGAGTTTAGACCATTTAAACCTGTAATATTCTTAGACTCTTAGCAGAGTGTCACCATTGGCTTTGCCATTTGGCAACACATGGTGGCACCTGGTGGTTCTCTTGAGCTGGAGTTTTGCTTTGTAAAAGCAATGAAACTAATAATTTCATATAAAATCCTACTTTTCTGCTTGGGTGTGAAACATGGAGCTTAATTGCAATCCTTGTACTTGTGATGCTAATTTTAGGTCTACATGTACAAGATCAATTTTTTTTTTTTTAAAAGTAAATGCCTTTTCGTATGATAAATAAACAATAATTAAGTTATTTGGTACTAGGTGAGCGCATATGCACCATTTAAGGACACTGATTTAGTGAACATAGCCTTTGCGTGATTAACATGGTGTTAGATCGAGATGCACGTGAGAGAGGGGTGAATCATGTGATTTTAAAAAACTTATCTTTGTTGTGTTATACAATAAAAAGTACGCAGCGGAATTAAACACATAGATAGAAAGAAGAAAAACACAAGTACGTGAACTCAGTCGGTTTTACTTGGTTCGGAGCTTTCGGCAACTCCTACTCCAAGACCCACGTCCTGCGGATCTATTGACGGGTAATTAGGGGTGGCAATTCGGGTCAGATTCGGGTTGGCAGGTTCGGGTTGGCGGGTTGATGGGTTGGAACATCAAAACCCGAACCCGACCTAATCAATATTTCGGGTCAAATTATTCAACCCGAACCCGACCCGTTTATCTGTATTTGACCCGAACCCGACCCGAAATG
>JBBMJZ010000027.1:2310639-2321928 GCA_037833815.1 Zingiber zerumbet
AGTGATCTTCAAGCCCACAGATTTCCATTCTCTTCCTTCTGATCTTAACTTTCATTTTGTAAAAGGAAGAGGAAAGTTTGCAAGGGTTTCTCCACCTTCGATTGTCATTCGAGAAGGAGAAGTTTATAGTGGAGCTTCATTGTGTGTGTGTGTGTGCCTTGGATTAGTCACCTCAAGGAGGTGGAGACCAAGTAAACAAAAGGAGTTAGCATTGCCTTCTTGCTTTCATTTGTTTCCATTATCTTCCACTAACAAATTGTAGGTCAAAAATCAAGAAAGGCTATTCACCCTCCCCTCTAGCCAAACACAAAGGTCCTAACAGAGTAGATCTTGGGTTCTTATGTGCAGCTTACTTGCCGATTCTCCTTCTTATATTTTAATATTGTACAATTTATTCAGAATTAAATCACATTTTGATACCTTGGTGTCGAAAGTCCCTTCGTGTAGTTTGATCAATTTCTCCCAAAAATCTTTGGCGCTATTGAAAGATCTGACCCTGTTCAATTCTTCTTTGGTTAGGCCACACTGAAATGTTTGAGTCTCCTTTGCGTCTCCTCGATTTTCCTTTTTGTTGGAGTATACCATTTGTCGCAAGCAAGTGGTACTCCATCTTTGATGGAGTTTGTTAATTTAGTTTGGATTATATTCTACATCTCCACCTAGATTTTCAGATGGTACTCCATTCGATCCTTTCAGTAGCCGACGTCTTCGTCGGGGAAAACAGACAGTCGTGTGGTACTGTAGCCTTCTTGATAGGCCATTAAAATATCTTGATGAAAAAAAATATGAAAAATATACCAAAACTTGGTCTTGGATTAGTAGTGTGGAAATAGAATAATGTACTCAAAAAAATATCGCTCGAGTGATGTTGTATCAACTTTGATAATTTTTTTAAAAAAAAAACAATAAAAGATTTGTCAAAAGAGGTGATTGCACCAATTCTAAGTAAGGAAAAAAACTATAAATGAAAAACTAGAAAAAAGTGACCCTGCTCTAATACCAATTGTAGGATTGAAAGAAAGTGCTAGATGGGGGTGAATAGCCCATTTCGCTTTTTTTACTTTTTTTTAAAAAAACTTAAAGAGTACATAGCGGAAATTAAATAATACTCATATTGTTTCTTTTTTACTTGGTTAACAACATGTGCTACTAATCTAAGGCTCATGCTTGCCGAGTGCTTTCATTAGGAAATTCACTAAGCAATCGTTTATGTACAAATAAATCTAATTACAATAAGGAAATAACATAAATTAAATATACTAACAAATTTAAGTAGATTGTAGACTTGGACATTGTTGTCAGAGTAACATTTTGGTGTCGTAACGAAGGTTCGGAGCAGCACGATCATTGTTTGAGTGTAGAATATTGGTATAGAAGGTTGTTGGTCAAAGATGCTTTTATAGGCCAATCTAGGAGCTTGAATCAGCTCTAGACGCCTCCACCAAGACTTATCTGATCCACCTACATTGCCAACTTATCCACTTTCAAGTGTCTGGACCACTCCTGGGTGCCTATACCGATGATGTGGAAGTACCTTGTCGAAGATCTATCCTGATCGAGTCTATCCCGTCTAACACCTGGATCCCTTCTAGGCATCTGGATGCTGGTGTGCGCCAACCAATCAAACGCTGCCACCCCATCCTACCGTGAGTTAAAGTGATCAGGCTGTCTAGATCCCTTCTAGGCACCTGGATCAAATTAGGGCACCTGGATCCCTTCCAGGCACTTGGATCAACACTCTTTGCCTTTTTTACTTCTGCATCACAGAGTTAGCACAGAAAACAAATAATATGGAAATAGCATGATTTGACAATCTTTGGTTTGTTCAATTTTGACTTTCAAATTTTGTTGAAACCCTAGGTTGAACCAACAGCTACTTTTATTTTAATAGAGAAAGCGTTCTCACCTATTCCTCTCAGAAGAGTTTATCTATTACCAAACATCTAGTCCTTTAGACATGCTGGGACTTTTGTTCAGCGTTCTTACGGTTGTTCTTGCCAAGACTTTTGCCCAGTCCACTTGACCAAGACTTCTTTATCCAGTCCACTCAATTATGACTTCTTTGCCCAATCTACTTCTTTGCTCATCCACTTGACCAAGACTTCTTTACCTAGCATCAACTAAAACTTTCCTGTACGCCTAGTTAAGCTCGTTAGATCACAACAACACTTAATTTTAAACTCTCACTACAAGGAATAAGTAAAATAGCCATAAATTATTAGCGATGAAATATACTAAATAGCATTAGCGGCGAAATATCAAATTGTCACGAATAATAATATTAAAAAAATTCAAAAAATTTAAAAATATTAGCGACGATTTTTGCTAATTCGTCGCTAATAGGGTTTTAGCTAGCCCAGTTATAAAAATGATTATCAGCGAATAAGGTTAATTCGCCGCTAAAGTTTGGTATTTGTGATGAATTTTCCAAATTCGTCGCTAATATTCATAATCTAAAAACCCTACAGCTTCTTTTTCCCGACGCCGCCGCAGTCTTCTTCCTTTCTTCTCCTTCGCCGCACTTTTATTCTTCTCTTACGACTCAAACAAATCTTCCTTGTCTCCAATGAATCTTCCTTCTCTCCTGCTCCAGTGATTGCTCCTCCTTCGACCTTACACCAGTTGCCTTCCTATTCCGACCGCTCCTCCAATATTTTCTCCCACGGTAGAAACTTTTCATCTAATATTTTTAATTATAATTTTAAGATTATTTTGATACTTAGATGATAATTTTAGGGATATTTTAATATTTAGAGGATGGATTTAGGGTTATTTTGATCTTTGATGATAATTTTAGGGTTATTCTTCATCTAGTATTTTTAATATTTTTTTAATAATAATTTTAGTGTTATTTTGATACTTATTATCTGTTTGGATGTGATGAGAGAAGGTTCATTAACAGTGTTAATGGAAAGAGAGGAGAAGAGAAGAAAAGAAAAGAGAGAGAAAGTAAAGTATTTATGTTCTCCTTATTTGGGAAGGAGGGAAGATTTATTAACATAACATATATAACCTTATTTGGAAAGTAAGGGAAGGTAACAAAAATTAAATATATAAAATTATAAAATTATTCATACTTTTAAAAATATCATTTGAGCTACTTCATATTATTTATTTACTCAAAGATTAGAAAAACAAATATCAATTGACATTAGATCAATTGACAAATTAAAATCCATGTAGATGACACTTGAGGATATTTCCTCGAATTATCTAAAAATTTCCATTTAGCAAGCAAACAGTTATTTATGCAAGATGGAAAACAAATTTAAAATACTATAAGCAATTAATTACTTTCAAAAGCATTGGGCGTCATGGCATCTGAAACTAGTCCAAAAACTTTATATGGTTTGCTCATGATCCCCATCACATGGGTGATATGTAACGGATATAAACAAAGTGTTGCGTTAGATAGAAATATTAGAAACAGGTTAGTCTTTCTTCCCAAAAACCATCCTTTCTTCCTAGGCATAACGAGAAACACAAATGCAACCACTACATGTTCATCTCAAATTTTAATGTTTCTTCTTTTTCTAGACGATCTGCTCCTTTTGTTCCTGTGCTCCCCTAAGTTCTTCTCCAATGCCCAAATTGTTTTTGTCTTTTATCTGAGATCTCCAAAATGACTTCTTTTGGATCCCTTTGATGTTTCTCCTTATCTTTCTTCTTGTTCCTTTCTTCTTCCCATGCAGGTTTTGGTTTTCTTTTTGGATCAAGATTGCTTATACTCAGTTTCGACCATCATTTTTTTCTACTTATTCCTTGATTCTCATTCTCTGCTAACTTCACTGTAGCTTCATAATGCTAGCCATTTTCCACCAAATTTATGGCGCACGTCAAATTCTTTTTCGCAGTCTCTGTGACAAGTTCCGTTCTTTCCCTCCTTTTTTTTTGCTCCTCTCCGTGGCTCTCATGTTCAACTTCAAATCCTCTAAAATCTACGGTTCCATTCTCCAAAGTTGGGGCTTTCTCAGAACTGTGCTCTCTAGGTCTTATCATTATCGGCTTCAGTTTCATCTCTGCTGCTTTTCCTTTTCTTCTTCTTCCTCTTCCGCTCGTCGTCCTCTGAGAGATATGGCAAGGGCTGGCGTAGTTGCTGTGGAGTGCAAGCTGTTGGAGTCGGGCGATGGGAGCATTTCTCGTCAAATGAAGCGCAGCACAAAGAATAGCTAAAACAATGAATTTTGAAATTAACATGATGAAACCAGGATAAAATTAGAACAATTTTTTTTTTAGTTTTCTAAACCTTGTTTACACTCCAAATTAGGGTGTAAGAAATTCTTTCAATTTATGAATAAGGAAAGTTAAAACTTACCCTTCCTAACCTTTCTTTTCCATAGCTCACTTCCTACTAAACATGGTTTCAAATTTCCATTCCCCTTATTTACCCTTCCCTCACCTCCTCCCGAACAACTGTTAGATGATAATTTTAGGAATATTTTAATATTTAGATATGGTTTTAGAATTATTTTAATCCTTAGATGATAATTTTATATGATAATACAGTGAGGTTGTGTCAGAAAATAATATCGATACAGTCCAAATTATGGATACAGTTTGTGATCAGGTTTGCGATAGTCGTTATATTATATGCTTATCATGTTTGGCATAATTTGATTAATACTTGCAATTTCTATTCTCAATGCTTCTCTATTAAATTGTTCCATCACATTCTCTTGAATGTTTCTTCATCTTATGTTTGCTTGTATTTGGCCATCTTGGTCATTTGAGATACTCAAATGAGTTAAACCTTATCCACATGCTCAAGATATCATCATATCATATGTTTTATTATCTTCAAAACTTGTATTATTTTCGTGACCTAGGTATTGAAACTCTAGGCTAATACGTTTGTTCTACTATTATATTGTATTGTTTAAGTTCTATAATAACAAACACCTCATATGAAGCATTTAGTATAGTCAGCCTCATCCTAAAATTTAGAAGCCTCAAATTCATTTTTTTTTTTTTTTTGCATGCATGACTATGCACAAGGGTCATTTACTTATGAAGAAAAATGTCATATAATCCGGTATAACTACATTTTGCCACTATTTTTAGCAAGATTCATATATTTACACCTCTCGTTATGATTATCTTTGATCCTTGAATTGAATTTTCATAATTTGATATTTTTATTGTTAAGCTGCATCAAGTCCTTGATACTCGTTCTAGATACATTATATGACTTGGAAGTGGGCTAAAATTAGTTAGATCCACTTCTTTATATGTCACCTCATCTAGATCAATTAACGTAATATTGTGTGAAAAACTTGAATCCACCGAGCAATAACTAAAAGGCACAAAAGAAGAGTTAGCAAATACCCAAATTCAATTAGTAAGCATCCAAGATGAGTTGACATTAATGAAATCAAGACAAAAAATATTTGAACAAATTCTTAATCGATTGGCACCTAAAGCATTAAAATTCTTGATCCATGATTTATTTTTAGCTTCATCTGCTCCTCCTCGATCTTAGAATTTGATGTTGTGAACTTTTGTTAAAGTTCTGAATTTTGATATGAACTTGATGTTGTGAACTTTATTTTTTGTGTTATTTATTATTAGAGTTGTGAACTTGTTACTTGTTGCTAGAGTTCTGTTACTTATAATTTGTTGTGTAACTTGTTGTTAAAGTTGTATGAGTTGCTTCTAAATGTTAGAGTCGTGAATGTTGTGAAATTGGATGGTGTTAAGTAGGAGTTGTCCGTAAGTGTGTTTGTGAATTTGTTTATGACTATGAATTTGTAAATTTGTATATAGGATAGGAATGAAAATAAGTAAAATTATTTTAAAAAAAATAGGGTTAGCGGCGAATTAGGAGGAAATCGTTGCTAAAAAAGGGTTTAGTGACGATTTACCCATGTTTCGTCGCTAATCACTCGAACCTTATCACAATTGCCAGTGTTTTTTTAAAAAGGGTTAGCGGCGAAGTACAAAAAATTCGTCGCTAACAGCATGTTTCCATGACTAAATTGAGAATTTCACTAAAAAATTAATGCCTATTAGCGATGAAATATGGGTATTTTGTCGCTAATACTATCCTAGTTAGCGACGAATAATGCTACATTCGTCACAAACCTTGGTATATTTTAACGATGATTATGGTAATTTTAGCCGCATTTTAAATTATGTTGTTAATCTTAGCAATGAAATATTGATTTTTGTCGCTAAATATAATTTACGACAAACTTATAGTGACGATATTAATAACAAATATTTATCGTTGCTAGTTACTGTTAGCGACGAATTATGTCATTGCTAAATAACATTATTCTTGTAGTATTTTTGCCAATATAAATTTTAGACTAGTTCATTACTAATCTATATTGAAAAGGGGATAGCTCAAACTTTTAATATTAAATCAATTATTGATGAATTTAAAATTATGAAAAAAATGTTGAGTATAATTTAAAATGAACAAACATAGTAAATAAATTGGTAAATAATAATTTTATATCTATTTTTTATCTTCCTAATTATATTATAATGATTAAAGTATTATTTTTATCATTTTTGCAAGTTTTATTGGTAGAGAACAAGTTACGAATCAAGACTTGGAAATTTTGAAATTGTATGGGTTACTTTTATTTTGTGTAAGTTATTTTAAATTATAACTTTATTTTAATAATTTTTTATTATAGTAAATTAAGACGTAGTTCTTATCATTATTTTTTTTAGAATTAAAATATATGTGTCTAAATAGAAAGTGTTATTATTTCATGTATTTATATTAATTACTATATTTATTTTTTGATAATTTATTATTTATTATTTTCATTTTAAAAAATATATCACTGAGAACAATTTACACGCAAATTATCATCTAGCAAAAACTATTTGTCTTAGAAACAATTTAACAATGACAACTCGATGAGATTGTGGATTCATCCATCTCCATTGATATTTTTCCACACAATATTAATCGAAGGCTGTGTTCCTTGGAAAATCTCTTTGGTTATCTCTTTCCAATACAGATTTAATGTATTAACTGAGTTGATCCAAAGCAATAAACCTATCACTAGTTAATAAAAGTACAACGCTGTAGCAAAATTATAATATCTAATTTATGTTTCAACCTTTTGCTTCTCAATATAACCTCAAAATAACTAACATTATTTTTACATAAATAACTCATTTCAAGTTGCTAAATAATTGCCAATTCTAATCTTTCATTTTTGCTGGCAAATAAACAACTAGAACAAAATGCATAAAAAATCTAACATTAGTTTCAACTCTTTTTTATTTTTACATAGTAAATCAAACAATAATCTCAGCACATCCAACATTACCAGTACATAAAAAAAACACATCAAAAAATATATATTTATTTTCAAAGAACATAATGTCAATGTCGCCCTTTCAATCAAATTACCTGCTCTCATGTGAAAACTCCAAATCCTGAGTTTGGTGTAGCAAAAAGAGCAGTCAGTCAGCAACTTCCTACTATCTAATTCTTAGTTTCTTAGGGATACAAGTTACAACTACAATTTTCAACACTATACTCCTCTTTTTCACCAAAATCAAACGAAAACATTGACAACTTGCCCACAAATATATTTAACAAGTAAATGCTAACTCCAAATCAAGGCACTATATGATATGGCATTTCAACAATAGCTTGCATATGTATTATTTCCTATGAAAACTATCAACTATGTGATGTAACTATCTACCAAATCACTAGAGGCAAGCAACAAACCATTCTCCAACCTCAAGAATATCAAACAAACTCAAACTCGATCGGCAGTTAATGCATCTCCTCCCACACTATAAATACAACCAAACTTAAAACCCATCCCTCCATGATCACATTAGTATTTGGATTAAGGAGCATGATGATCACCAATCTCCTAAGATCCTACTTTTTTCTTTTCCTAGTCTTCTTCATCTCACTCCCCCTTGTTTCCCACTCCCAATTTCTGAATTTCCGGATCGCCAAGGCCTTCACAGCCCTGCAGGCCCTTAAGCGGGCCATCACTTCCGACCCTAATGGGATTACTTCCAATTGGGCCGGCCCAAACGTCTGCAACTACACCGGGGTCTTCTGCGCCGCCGCGCCAGACGATGATCCCCACCACGCTGCCCTAACCGTCGCCGGCGTCGACCTCAACCACCGCGACCTCGAAGGTACCCTCCCCGATGAGATCGGCCTCCTATCCGACCTCGCCCTCCTCCACCTCAACTCCAACCGCTTCCACGGCACCCTCCCCCTCTCCCTCGGATCGCTCCACCGCCTCTTCGAACTCGACCTCAGCAACAATCGCTTCGACGGCGGATTCCCGATGGTCGTCCTTGATCTTCCGTCTCTCCGCTTCCTCGACCTCCGATTCAACCGCTTCTGCGGCGACGTGCCGCCCTGCCTCTTCGATCGGAATCTCGACGCCCTGTTCCTCAACAACAACCACTTCACCTTCTCGATCCCGGACAACTTCGGCCACTCGCCTGCTTCGGTGATCGTGCTCGCCAACAACCAGATCTCCGGGTGCCTCCCCGCCGGGCTCGGCGACATGGGCGACACGCTGAGGGAGCTGGTAATCCTCAACGCCGGGATCAGAGCGTGCGTCCCGCCGGAGATCGGGCGGCTGAGGCGCCTCCGGGTGCTGGATTTAAGCTACAACCACCTGATCGGGACGCTTCCAGCAACGATCGCGGCGATGGCGGAGCTCGAGCAGCTCGACGTGGCGCACAACAAACTCTCCGGCGCGATCCCTAGCGGGATCTGCAACCTGCCAAGGTTGAAGAACTTTACCTACGCCTACAATTTCTTCACCGGCGAGCCGCCGCACTGCTTGAGGATTCGAAGCCACGACGATCGAAAGAATTGCATACCGTCCCGACGCGACCAGCGACCGCCGATGGAGTGCGCGACCTTTCTGTCGAAGCCGAGATTCTGCCACGACGGATGCATCGCGTCGCAACCCCCTCCGCACCCGTGGCAGTAAACATCGATTGCTCATCGGCCGCCGCCACCGCCGCTACCAATAATATAGACCGTTTATGTTGTATTTTATTGGAGAAAATATATATCTCACCTGATAATTTTCCTTACTTTTAAAAGTAAAATTTTTAATTTGAAAAAAAAAAACTTCCTATTTTTAATAAAATTGAATTCTTCTTTATTATTTAATTTTATTCGGAATATTTTCACTTGGAACCCTTTAATTTAAGTATTATTTCATCAGTTGAGATCATTTCATAAAATCAACACAAATACTAGATAATCAAATCAAATACAAAATGCCGAAATACAAACCCACACAAATATTATTTCACAACACTCCGAGTCCCTCACTCCATCTATTAAACTCTCTAGCTGTGGATTCAATCAGAAGGTGGCGAATAAGAACATGAACCCAACTGCTGCAGAAGAAGAAATCAGCAAATTGTTGATGAACCCGTCGGAAGAACCACCGCCGGAGGTCGCCGCAGTGGCACCAGTCGCCGGCGTCGTCTTCGATCCACCCTCTGCTTGCATAATTAAAATTTAAGTCGCCTAAATAACGATTATATTTAACTAATCAATATTATTGTGCATTTAATTCAATTAACTGGTTGCGTTAGTTAATTAAACACCTGCGCTGGAGATGGATGGAGTGGTAGTGGCGGCGGAGGAAGGATTCGCCGGTGAGGGGCTTTCCGTCT
Organism: Zingiber zerumbet; assembly: GCA_037833815.1. Lineage (NCBI taxonomy): Eukaryota > Viridiplantae > Streptophyta > Magnoliopsida > Zingiberales > Zingiberaceae > Zingiber > Zingiber zerumbet. Next base: position 2,320,285 of record JBBMJZ010000027.1, read on the forward strand.
CGGCCGATGGCGAACTCGCCGGTGCTGCTGAAGGTGCGCCGCCGTTCACCGCTGCAACAGCAAGTAGAAAAATATTTTCAATAACACCCTTTACTTTACTTTACTTTACTTCTTTTTCAAAATACTCCCTCTAAGACGCAGCGCCATAGTAAATTGGGCATAAGGCGACCAATTGTAAACACCAAAGGGTGCATTTGACAATAAGGTAAAATACTGGGAGTGAAAGAGATAACAATACCGTCGCAGGCGGAAACCGGTGGAGTTTGGACGTTGCAGGCGGCGGGCATGGCAAGGGCGCGGGTCTGGTTGACGGTGACCCCCAAAGAGGCTGCGCCGCCGTTGAGCATCGAGCAGAGGCACTCCGGCCGCGACTGCAGCACCGAGGAGAGCTGCGAGCAGCAGGAGGAGGAGGGCGTGGAGGCGTTGCCGGTGATGTATCCCAGGCACGGCGCCATGCTGATGATCACCGACGTGCATCCCGATTGGGCCGACGCCCGGCCCAATACAAAGCCCACCATAAGGCCCAATCCCAGCAACAACTTAATGCTCTTCGACACCGCCATCGTCGATATATTTGTGGTGCAATTAGTGGAGTTAATTAGCGGCTAACGGTTAATTGAGAGATTGTGTAGAGTTTGGAAGGGTTTATAAAGGAGATTTGGAGAGGGATTAGACCGTGGTTAGATGGCCTAACACGTAGTGATCAGCTTGTTAAGTAGACAATAGCCAGTGTGGTTGTCCAACTTTACCAGATAAAACTTAATATATAAAGTAGTTCTCAATAGTCATATTTAAGGGTGTAAATGAGCTCATAATTTAAGATTAACAAAATTTATAAATTACTATACTATTTAAATATTTGAATTAAAAAATTAAGAAAAAAATTTATTCATGAACTTTATTTATAAACGTAATTAATTTATCACCTTGAAGGTAATTTAATTAGTTGAAATTTACCATTTTAACCAAAGTTATAACTATGACGTAGACACCTACTTTACTAAGTAATATATCTATCTATTTGCATAAAAAATTTAAAGTGGGCCAATGATCATTTAAATTATTATTTTAAATATTATCATAATTTCTTTTTTTATTTAATAGAGTAAAAATAAAATATATAAAATTTAAGTTTAATAATATTAGATGTAATGAAATAATTATTGAGATAGAAGATGATTGTGATCATTTAAATTATTATTTTAACCAAAAGTTTTAAGTATTTATAATTATTTTTTTTAAAATGTGTCTTGCAAATATAGGTAAGATAGTTAAAATGGTGGTGAACGTTAGATGTTTATAAGTACGTCCAAAACTTAAAGATAAGTTTTATAAAATCATAATTAAAGTTGCTATGTTATGCAGAGTTGAACGTTGAATTATGACTCGAACATATAAACAAAAGATGACGTAATTAAAGTGACTGTTATGAAGAGTTAGAATGTTATTATGATTCAAACATATAAACAAAAATGAATTGTAAAGATAAGAATATTAAAGTGGATACGCGAACATATAAAAATGGACTAAATAAAAATATTTTTTTAAAAGAAATTAGGACTGTAGCTCTTAAGGAAAAATTCTAGACAACAATGGCGGAGGCAGCCCGGGTGATCTACCCGGACTATTGTTGGTGCAACCTTA
>JBBMJZ010000027.1:2349360-2362126 GCA_037833815.1 Zingiber zerumbet
AGGGACCTACAAAAGTATCTACAAATCTTGGAAAAGAAAGAATGAATGAGAAATCATGGGCCAGCAAAGAATTGGTCCTTAAAGAAAGGAAGGAAACCGTCCAGAGGGACATGGGGGCGAGCATAAGTAGAGGGGATGACGATTTGATAATAGTTGGGAATATGGTAAGTTAGTTTTATTTAATCGATCTCATCATCGTTAAATTAGATACAATAGAAGTGTACCATAACCCCTGGGGGGAGGAGAAGATTGCCATGAAATGAATGTCAGAAAACGAAGATTAGAAGTGGAAAAGAAGAAGGGGCTTACAAGAGAAGGATCATCGGCAACAAGCAAAGGCAGAAAGCGAGAAGACGAAAGTGACACAGGGGATTGAATGGATAATGAAGGGTTTAAAAACTTTAGGGATGGCTGATCTGAGCCGCCCGATTCAGGGCTTTGGAAAATGAGGTTTAATCTTGGCTGTTGATTTTGAAAAGCAGCCATTGCATCAAATCTAAATAGTCGTCTATCACATCACACATGCGGCGGCAGGGAAAAGTGACGCTTGACATTCGATTACAGGTGACATTAATGAGGAAAGAGAGAGCATGTATCAAATCCAAACAGTCTCTTGTCATAACACACATGCGGTGGCAGGAAAAAGCGACACGTGACATTCGATTACACATGGCAATAATGAGGAAAGAGAGCGCATGATTAAAGGGCATGACCATGAGTACGTTGCATTAATGGTTATAGATTTAAATGATTTTAGAGAAATTATGGTGACATCAGCGACAATTAAAAGGTACTACGTCGAGGTGAGTGGTCGGAGCAAAGGTCAGAAGGAAGCTAAAAAATGACTAAGTGTTGGCCATAATAGATCCGAATGACATCAACCCTGGCGTATGAATAGCTAATCGGGATATTGATAAGAAGAAGTACAAAGATGGCTAAAAGTGCCTATCATAGTCGAGTGATGGCTCTAAACCCTAGTATCTCCTATTGGAGAAAAGGCTGCTTCCCGACAATTAACGGAAGGAGGCAGGAGTGAACATCATAGCTGAGTAGTGACTCTAAACCCTAAAGCGCCAAACCAGAAAGAGAGTAGCTTCTTGAAGAACAGTATAAATATTGATTGTGATAGCGAACGACGACTCTAAACCCTAGTGCGTTCGATCGACGAGAGTGTTCAAGGAGAACATCAAAAGTCTAGCCAGTCAGATTTATAATATCCTTTAATTAGACTTGAGGAGAAGATTTGTGATACGATGATGAAGAGGGACCCCACCAAAGAAGCATCAAAGGGGGAAAAGACCTGTTAATGTGGAGGTCATGGTCAAAAATGGTCAAAAGCCTAGTCGGCCGATCAAACTAGACGATCGGGAGCCCTTGGTCGGCCAGGCGAGGATGCCGAACGACCATCCTTCGGTAGCGACAACTAGAGTAAGCGGTAATCCACGATAGACCAGTCCTCACCGATCGAGCGACATGGCCGGTCGGACAAACGTAACCACTGACAGTCAGGAAGCAGCAAAGGGGACAGTCCAGAAGCTCCAAACGACACAACCGAACAGGGACAACCAGTTTAAGTGAAATCTGGTCGACCTATAGTGGGACCCAACTGCATATCTCATCATATTCTTTTAGAGGTTAGTGTCACTGACAACAGAGCATATCCAACAGGCAAATCGTATTTTAGAAGCTTCCCGCCTGTTACATCAAAGATTTGCACGCTCGCTTAAGAAAAGGTGTCAGAGACACTTTTTGACTTGTCTTTTCCTAGAATGCTCTGAAATATGTGTATATGCTTTGGGGTGAGTGCCCAGACACTACAGTGACACTATAAAAGGGGGGGGGGGGGTTCTCATCTACAGGTGGAGGTATGCATAACTTTGCTATTCGACATGCTCCTTGCTGCAACATTCTAACTATTCTTCACTATGCTGGAAACTGACTTGAGTGTCTGAGGGCCAATTCTGGGAATCCCTTCCTGGCTCATCATAATACCTTTTGTGTTGTAGGATTGCACGGAGTCGTCATTTCGTCAATCCTATAGCCACGTTCCAAGCTTGCCACATTCTCCACTTTCGGATATGATCAGATGTTATCAAACTCTAAATTATTTGAAATTTTAACCTTTTAAATTAACTCATTTGATTGATTATTGAGCGTGATAATATAAATTTGATTATTTTTTTTTAAAAGTTTCTTTGTTTATTTAGTGATACAGGTTGTTACGAACGAACCCCAGTATGACATGGCAGTCAAAGTTAAGGTGAGGTGACCCCACACTACAATAAGGCTTGGTTCTTCGCTTAGCGCTAAGGCCCTCGGTACAAGGATGCTCGGCCAACAAATTGGTCGAACCAAAGGGGTCTGGCACTCCCCTTTTGTAGTAAAGCGCCTAATATATGCCCAACTAGCCATCATTTGATTGGATTCAAGAGAATCCCAACTGACCACAAGGCCGACCGAGTGTACAATTCAAGCAAGACTCGGGGACCTAACATTCTGCTCTGGTTGCCTAATATACAATGGGCTAATCTGGCAATTGGTCAAAACATAGGAGCCTTCACTGTTTATTTTCTCATCCTTCTGTATATGGGCAGCCGAATAAACAATTGGCTTATCTTCGCTAAGTAAATATATAGGGCAAATCTCAGAAAAAACCTGACTAGATTCCCATAGCTCAAATATCACTTCAGGGGCAGACCTCTTAGTACCAGGATGATCGGCTAAAATTACTAGTCAGGCTTCTCGGGGGGCTCACTTCTCCATTCTTTGGAAACAAGTACCCTTGCTTATGATCGGTCGATTCTAAGAACTTTCTGAACCTAGGAGGACTTGGCTTCCTATTATTTCAAAATCAGATCTACAACGTTACACAATCCAAAGTTGAGCAGTCTTAAGGGTCGTCCATCCTACCATACTCAATATTCTGCTCTTATATATGCATTTGGTCTGCCAAACATCTGGCTGGGATATCTTTGGGGACCACATTGCTAGATAATCACAACAGTTTGTTAGAGAATAATAACCGCTTGTCAGATAATATTCTTCTGTTATTATGTGGGCATTGAATAAAACCTTCCTCGAAGGTGACTCTACACTTTCCATTAGTCGATACTTTATGATAACATATTCTTTCAACCACCTCATTAATGGCGTCAGTTATAAAAAGGGTGCTCACGGGTAACGGAAGATTCCTCAGACGATGACTACACGCCTCCCAGAATACATATTCCCTTACTTGACAACCTCTGACACCTAAAATTCTCCGTCATCTCATGATTGCAGGGGTTATGAGACGTAGTGTATTAAGGGAGGAGGGGGGGGGGGGGGGGGTCATCTCCAATGGCAATGCACAATTTAAGACTCTTTCAGACGCTTGAATACACCTGAACACGCTCTGCTACATATCTACTGTTCATTTTTCCGGTCGAGCATCACACTGACTTGAGCGTTGGAGGGCTTTCGCAGGGACTCCTTCCATGATTTTTGGGTACTGACATTTGTTTACTCTCTCGAGTGTGTGCAGAAAGAATTTTCGTTCTTGTTTGCAACCCCTGCTCTCATCTAAAGTCTTCATTCAATTAACCTTGTCGTCACTTGGCTAGTGCGTCATTTTTTCAGTTTTCAGATAGGATCATTTAGTATATTGATACAAGTTTTATTGATGAATATGATTCATGAATGTTGTTTACGAACATAAATGAATTGAACACATGTAAAAAAAAGATAGTCCGGTGCATGAAACTCCTGCTATGCGGGGTTCCGCTAAGCTGAACATATATATATTCAAACTTATTTATTTATTTTAATCTGTTATTTAAATTTATTCATTTAATTAATTTTATATGTATTGTATAAATATAAATAAGTTTTTACTAAGCTTAATACTAAATTTGTTGACGAATGTTAGATTTATTTACAATGCTATGAATATCTATAGGTAGAGATTCGCTATTACGTAGGGATCTATAGGGATATAAATCTAGGACCAAATTATATGGAACTCAAGTGACTCGTATGGGAACCGGTTCTATCCGGACGTATATATTAATGTGCCACGTCACAGTTTCAATTTATAATTTCAATCCAAACTATTCCCTTAGAATTCGGACAAAAATCTCCTCCAATATAGATTTTCCAACTGCTTTCACCTTTCATTTCAATGTGTGGTCACAAATTCTCTGAGTTTTAATTTACTTCAGATATTATTCAGCGTCATAGATTCTACAAGCTATATGATATAACAAAGAACAAGTTGTTGGTGGTAGATAGACTTAAATCACGTCATTTCACTTTTTTTTTTTTTTATCAAATCATATTATATTATTAGATAGTATTTACTTAAGTTCTCTCATGCATGTTTAATAGTCAAGATGTTTCCAACAAAGTATGATGGGCAACGGGACAAGACGAAAATGATAAAAGAGTCAGAGAGAGAGAGGAAAAGAAACACAACTTAATTAGAGGAAAAAAGAAATATTTAAAAGGATCAAGAACATATCAATAATCTATTTTTTTTTAATTAAAGAATCATCCTAAAAGCTAAAAGCTTTGCTAGAGTAAAAACAGAACTAGTTTTCTAACACTAATGGGGCGGATATTTCGTTCGGCGACAAATAAATTAAATTCGAATAAATGTATTTTGAAGGGGATTAAACAAAACAATAATTCCTCGTGCATCTTCCAGTTATTTGATAAAATCACATTAATTAGCAAGTGATCTCGAACTTATTGTTCTGATTATAATAAACAATATACACACAGACCAAACCGATAACAAAAGGAGCTTCTGATATTTTCCAACAAGCTCAAATGATGGAACAACCACGCTGAGCTGCCCGATCTGCTGGCTGTTCATACAAGTACCACACGCACATGACAAAGTGAGTAATATGATTCAGGAGTAGCAGTTGGAATGCTTGAGGCCGCGACATCCGAGCCGTCCAACTGCGCCTCTACGCTTCGGATTTGGTTGGTGAGAGGAGGTTCACGGGCGCACAGCGACTGGATTTCTCTTAATCGTCGAGCAAGCAGCGGCAGACATGAGGGATGGGTCTCGCCTCACGAGGAAGTAGGGGCCACGGGCGACGCAGGACGGAGGATTTAGATTCAGAGTAGATACGGAACCAGACAAGGAAGGCTGCCAGGTCAGCGTGGGGCCCATGGGATATTTGCAGCCGAGCCTTCTCAGCCACCAGTTTGTTTATTTATGCAGCATATCGCTCGTCTCCCCCACACACTGGATTCGGATATCAACTGCGGCGGCGTCGTTCCAAGCCTTGGCTTTGGACCATCCAAATGGGTTTATGTGTAAGCAGAAAGTGATGATGAAGATAAACTTTCAACTCCATAATCTACTTCACTGATTTAAGTCTTTAGGGTTAACTGATTTAAACTGCTAAGCACTTCCCACTAGAGCTAATGTTTTAGCTTTAAATGAATAGAATGATTCCTCCTTATTCAGCGAATTGATTGGCATGCATTGTTATATGTCATATATTTTATATTAAAAGAGTACTGTAAAAATGGTTAGGATGATTAATTTAACTCTTCCTGAGCAAAATATATATAGTTTTGAGAATTTGGGTAAGCTAAAAGCAATGGAATACCTGAATGGCAAACTAGAACTAAAGGTGCATGTCTCTACGACCTAGGATTGTCCTAGTTTGTTCAATTTAAGGGTTTATTGTTTGCCATGTGTTGTCTAAGCTGATCCTATCGGGAAGCGACGAAAGGTGGAGTACCGGTGAGCAGGCTGGAATGTTGACCGAAAGAAGACTTCGAGCTGGGAATGCCTACAAGCACAAGTAGAGGGAAAAGGAAGAGGATCGTTAGTAAGTATGCTAGGAGGTGGTCCCTGGCGTGAATACTCCGATGGTCAAATCAATATAAGAGGAAAAAGAACAGTGGAATGAGAAGTAAGCTTGTGGACTACCGTACCTGCAACAACGGAGAATGACCCCTTTATATAATGCCCCATGTAATTCCCACGTTAATGAGACATCACACCACCACTAGACATCCTGTCTAATTGCCATGTTTCCAGTGTATCTAATGATCCCATTCTATGTATGGGAAGAGTATCTCGTATATGTGCATGGATATAGTCTCCCTAACTCTCTGACAAACTCACATGAAGTATTAATACCTAAGTGGGTTCATGGGCAAAAAAGCCAAGTGGGTTGCTGGTCGTTTGTCCCATTAGTAGAGAGATGGGTTAAGGATAAGGAGCCCAGTTCCGGTTAGTGGTGACTAGGCCCGTAAGTAACTAAGTAGGGAGCTGGACCCCTGTGAGGTCTGATCGGCATTAGCTGATCGGAGTGTGATGGGGAGTTGAGTCTCGTAAGTAACTGAGTCAGGTAGCTCTATAACGACCGTGTAGGGAGCTGAGTCCCTGGGTTGTCCGATCGACAGTAACCAATCGGAATGTGATGAGGAGCAACACCCCGTAAATAATTGAGTGGGGAGCTGGGTGATACGAGCACTTGTATCTCATACTACGGGTGGATCAAATTATAATTAAATTTATGAACCCCTCTATACTAAGGTAGTGTAGAGATGACTCAGATCGTTTCCCAATGAATGTAACAATAGGATGATAGACTTAGGATTTAACTATTATTGCTTAAGGTTTTTTTGATATGAGACTGGGGAGTTTGGGTTTGAGTGTTAAACCTAACAAATGAAGAACATTGTAAGTATGAAATTAACCCTAATAAATAAAAAATAATGCAAATATAAGAAACCTACTCTAACTTAAACTAAGATTGCAAGGAAATTCAAAGAGACTTAAAGTAAAGCATTGAATGAACTAACATGGAATGAAACCTACTCTAATCTAACCTAATTACCCCAAATGAAATACAACAACACAAGCTAAAGCATGACAAACAATCTAACTAGAGACATTACAAAACTTAAGCATAACAAATGGAAGAAGCATTTCAACAAACACTAAATAGTCATGAATCAATGAAACTTAAGTGTGTGCAATTTAAACAGGAAGGTCAAATTGAATACAAACATTCCATCACAATCATCAATAACACTTAAATGCATAAAACAACCAACACATAAGAAACTACCAAGTTCATGTGGATGAATGCAGCTTCTACCTAGATCATCAGATGGATGATGGAAATTGTGGAAGAGATTAGACCTTCCACTTCTAACTCGAAGAGAAGGGCTGCCGGATTGGATATGGATGAAAGATGATGGCATGGCCTGTCGACTGGCATCGACAATGAGGAAGGTGGTGGTGGTGCCGTCGACTTTCGTGGTGGGTGATGGAGAGTAGAGAAGAAGTTGCGTGAGCAGATATAGAATCAGGGGTTAATGGCGTGTATGAGAGATGAGAGGAGAAGGGTTTCTTAATGGGTTTGAGTTTTGGATTTTGGGTTTTGGGTGGAGTTAGATCCGGATCCATTAAGGGAAAAAGAACCATTAGTTATGGATTGAAATTGAGCTTGAGATTGGGTTGATGAATTGGACTTTTAAGATTGGGCTCCTCTCTTCCTTTGATCCAAATTGAATTGAAGCTCCACTTCTTAGATGAACCATTAGATGCCTTGATCTTGATCAACAGTCTAGATGCTCCAAAGTTAATCTCCTCCTTGTTCCCTTGAAATCAAGCTAAACTTGATCTGACTAGACTCAGATCCATAGGCCTTTAGATTTCTTATAAAACCAAATTCAAAATATAAGAAAAAAAATATAATAATGGTAGGAAAATTACAATTAAGTCCAAAATAGGTTGATACTCTCAAAACATAATATAAATATAAAATTAAGCATACAAGAAGGTAAAAATGTTAAGTATAAGAGTCAATAATACGTTGAAATGCTCGTTATCAACTCCACAACACTTATTCTTGCACGTCTTGAGCAAGTAAAGAAAAAGAAGAAAAATCAAAACTCATCTCCTAACCATTCCGTAGTAATACTATGAAAAATATTAAAAGAATGTTATTTAGGATTATCAAGTTTTAAGAATATGGTTCCAAATTTTACACAAGTCAACAAGAATGGTAATTTCAATCAACTTGAATAGACTAAGCATGATAGAATCTCACAAGGTAGATAAATGCATTGGTGCTCACATAAATAATAAATATGAAAGTGGAGCTCTTTCAAAGCAACTCATAATATTGCACTACTATATGCTTGCTTATTTTCTACTTCTCTACTATTGTAAACACAAGTATATATGAATCAAGAGGACTTATGATGAGTAATAATGAAACCACATGCAAATAAGAGAACAAGAAGGACAAACAACAAAGGGAATCAAAGAGTACAAGCCTATCCTTCGGAAGTTACTAGCCATGAGCAAAGAAGAGGGATCAAGAAGAAGAAGAAGAAGAAGAAGAAGAGAAGCACACAAAGGAGAATTTTTCTCCCTTGTGGTGGTCACAACAACAAGAGGGAGCACCCTCTTGTTGGCGGCAGAAGAGAGAGGAGAGGGAGAGGAAGATTGAGTTTCCAAAAATCTAATTAACCAAATAATAAAATTTATATATAATTTTCTCTCAATTACATCTATATATAATCCTCTTTAATGAGTTGGATTAGAAAACCCAAATCCAACCCATTATCCCTTAACCAAAAATTAGCCTATTAAGCCCTTGGTTTGGTTCACAACTAAACCAAGTTGGTTCATGACTAATTCATGAGTAAACCAAATATGGTTCAACTCTACCATAAGAGATATAACATATCCACCCTTCCATCATGACAAGTATTTCCATATTTGTCTTATGTATGACCCAACTAAACATTTACATCTTGATCTAAGAATCCTATTATTTAACTTGTTTTACGTCTTTTAGAGACTCGTTAGTGCGTGTGACCCAATAGGTTCCTGATTTATTTTAGTCGTCTATAATTAACTACTTAATTATAGAACAATCATAAGTGCTACCTAGTAGTACATCATGATCCCTAATTAGCTGAAAAAATCATAGTTGATCTTAGAATTAATTCTAAACCCTTCAGTAGCTACAGTGAGTCGTGCCTTGTTCCTTTCACTCATCTTATATCAACTTGGTTCAGGACATGATCTATGTGTCTGTCCCCACTAGATTGAGTATGTCACACCTAGCCCAAGTAATATTTCCTCGTTCTACGAATTTAAATTACTCATATATGTGTACAAGAGTCTCATACTCTTAATATGTGATGCTTTGGCCAAAGACTTTGAGTAATAATCCTAACGAGTGGTCATAGGGTATACGTCTTCTCGCAAGGAGCGGTGAATCTTTTGTGGGCTATCCATACATCTTCGAGCATTTGGACTTATATCCAATCATCCCGGGTCTACACCTCAATGAGGTGCTTGCTTAAGATGTCAAAGTATAAGTCTCCATGACCAAAATGACTTGTATATCTCAGTCGAAGAAAATTTACACTCAAGCTGCAGTAAGAGCTTCACAGACATATCCATATATATGTTGGATCGAGAAGCACTAGGGGGGTGAATAGTGCTCGTGGCTTTCACTTGTTTCAGATTTGAAAAACTCGACGAGTAATGCAGCGGAAATAATAAAAGAACAATCACACAGAAGAAGACCAAGATTTACTTGGTTCGGAGCATGGGGCGACTCCTACTTCAAGGCCCGCGATCGTTGATCGCTTTCGGTGGGCAACAACTATAATATCACTAAAGAGTACAAGTATGAAAGATTACAACTCAAATTTAAACAATACAGACAACGAAATTAAGAAAATGATGCTCTGGGTCATCGGGGACTTGCAATAGCACTTCTGGGTCATCTCTTGAGCAGCGCACGAAGGAAGATTGCTTAGAAATTATTGTCTTAATGCTGCTGGTCGAGACCCCTTAAATAGCCTGCTGGAGGCGCCTCTAAGCCTGTCTGAGGTGCCTCCAGGTTGCCGAGTCAGCCCCGCGGATAAACATTGAGACCTTCGTCGCTGATCCTCTTGAAGGCGCCTCCATGCCAGTCCAAGGCACCTCCAAGCAATGGTCCAAGGTGCCTCAGGTTCCCTCAAGGTGCCTCCAGTTCCACTTCGCAGCCAGCCTACCCCTTTACACCCGAGGCACCTCCAAGCTTCATGGAGGCGCCTCGGATACTGTTCATCCGAGGGAAAACCTTGCTCTTTTGAACCTGCAAGACATATTAGTTCCAAAACACAAACATATCCTGCAAAACAAAGTTAGCACATATAAATACATCAAATGAAGTGTTCGACAGTCTCCGGACTGTCCGGGTTTGACTTCGGATTTCCGTCTGGAAACCCTAGGTCGAACCAATGTCTACTGTTCCCTCTTCCAGGGAACGCGTCCTCACCTATGGATGACCTATTTTGCTTCTGCGCCTCCCTAAGATGGCTTTATTTGATAGGATTCTTGCCCAAGGCGAATGGTGAGACAAATTCTTCTTCATTCGACTCCCAGTCTCTCTGCCTTGCCCCATAACCTGGCGGCAACATCTTTCTCCTATTTCAGTTATAGATAATATCCGTGCAGATCTAGCCTTGCGCAAGGCTTTAGAGAGACTGAGAGGTCTAAAATTTAGCCTACCTGAGCTAACCATAGAGGGTATTCTTTATGTTTTTGAGCTTACCTCGGTCAACCTTGGGCTAAGCGCCACTTTTGGTAGGAAACCTTCATCTCTTCCTTAGTTACTTATAAAGGTTTTTCTCATGATATTTACTTATTGTTGTAGCGAAGGCTATCACCCTAGCCTTTTTTTTTCAAACGTAATCAGCTGAATGAAGATATTTTGCACCAATAGGGGGAGGCACTGCTAAAGGATCGTGAAGCCGAGCAAGCTTCTCCCTCCGCCGGTTGTTTAGCCCCCATAGATTCTCCCAAAGGAACTTCCTCTTCCAACTTTGCTGGCAGATACTCCTCTCACATTTAAGCACAAAAGGCCCCAGTTGGAGACTTTGGGCCTATATCTACCCAAGCAACCAACCACTTAGTGGACTTCCCTTAATATGACCAAGGTTCCTTTTGCTTGAGGTAAAGAGCCTGGATCTCAAAAATATTGTCAAAACTCGTTTTAGAATTGCTATGATAAGGTCAATCATTCTTATACCTGCATCTTATGCGATTGCCCTAGATATCCAGCCACTCGAGGTTACCTGTAAAACTTACTCCGCAACAAGCTCTAGGCGCTTCTTTAATCGTCTCAGGTTCTGAACGAAGTTCTGATACATGACTGACCGGTTTTACACCCAAACTCTCAGTAGTCGTGTGAAACCCTGGTTCAATCGAGAAAGTATCAGAGCCTTTGCCTACTCTACCGACCTCCTCTGGTTTAAAGTCACCTAGGACTTCCCTCGCTCTCCCTTCAGGCCCATCTCTCTGATTAGTCCTCCTTGCCATTTTAAACACTCTTATATATTGCCCAGTTAGCAAGGAATGGAGGCTACTGCCTCATCTTTGTATGGGGTGTTAAAGTTAAACGACTCCTTAAGTGAATCCTGGTTAAAGGCTCATAAACATTCAAGAGTATCTACGATATCAATATATGCGGATGAACACATTCTGAATGTGACCATGGTGAGCTTATAATTTAGCATACCTTATGAACTAAGACTTTATTGGCATACCTTATGGACTAAGACCTTCTTGTTCTTTTTTAGTTTTTCACTTTTGGGATGCACTTGAGCTAAATGGATGTGGACTTAGAGCATGCCAACAAAATTTTGAGAGGGCGAATAGAATAATCAGAATCTACAGCATTCGTACCCAGCACTGAAGCAACTAACTTACAAGGAGAGGTTGCAGCCCAGGCCAAGCACCTCTCAAGTGTGAGGCAGAATTTGAGGAAATCCCAACTACTAGCAAAGTCTTATTATACTGATGAGAAAAGGTTATAAGTCTTATTGTAGAGTAGCAAGTCTCAGCTTCGAGTAGAGAGGGCTATGAGAGCTAGGGTCATTTCAGACTTAGATCAAAAAATTATCTTGCTGGAGGAATTAAGGGCTTCTCACACGGCTAGCTTCTCAGCACAAACCACTACTGTTGAACCCTGTGGTTGTTTTGGTGTGATCAACCAAATTAAATTAGGTCCTGTGTTATTTTGATCCCTGTGTCTAAGTGTGCAAGAGCTTAGGAGCACAGGAAGTCGAGCGGAAGATGCAGCTAGCGAGAAGGATGACACGGGAAGGAAGCCGACGGGCTTAGTGCATCTGAGGGACGAGGTGCTGCAGAAGAGTACACCGATGGACAAGAAGAATGTACGCAATACTCAAGGGATGAGAAGTGAGAGCAGAAGTCTGGTCAAGAAGAAAGCCGGAAATTAGGTTCGGGTGAGCCCTATTTCGGTTGACCACAATTACCCAGATGATCGGAGCAGCAGAAGAGCGTATGGAGGCTGTAAGTTCTGCTGGAGGCGCCTTCAAAGGAGATTGAAGGCGCCTCCGATGCGCACCCGCGCGCCTTCGCAACCTTCAGGTGGAAGGCGCTTTCAAAAGCTGAAGGCGCCTTCCATGAGCATATAAGGCGCCTTCGGCTAGTCAAAGTAGTCATTCATAGTGGATAAAGCTTTATCCACTGCGCCTCACTGCAAGTGCCTTCCAACCCCTTTGGAGGCACCTTCAATCTACGAATAGGATTTCCAAGAGCTATAAAAAGGCCCCTGGAGCTAGAAAATAGTACAACAACTTTAGTATTCACTTTCCTAGTCTTTTTTGAGCTTTTATTGTGTGTAAAAGGCTTCTCTGCCTTCAACGAAGGAGATTCTTAGTGAGCTTTCATCTGCCTTGGATTAACAACCATCTAGATTATAACCAAGTAATT
>JBBMJZ010000027.1:2383049-2400586 GCA_037833815.1 Zingiber zerumbet
GGGTTTTCCTCCACCTAGGGTTACCGCCCCCTAGGATCTAAGGTTACCACCCCTTAGGATTTTCTCCTTGCCTAACCGTAGCTAGGACTTTTACCTAAGATACCTTAGGACTTTCCTGTAAATCTCATTCAACCTATTAGATAACAACACATGTTAACTTTGAACCCTTTGACATAATAAAAACTCAGGTTCGATCATCGGATGCTTCCCGCACCAACACCTTTGTGCTCCCTTCAAGTTGTTGGAGGGAGCCATGTCTTGGATAGACTTTACTTTGCTTGACTTTACTTTGATTCCCCACTCGGACACTATATAGCCTAGGAAATGTCCACTTTTAACTCCAAACAAACACTTGCTGAGATTGAGTTTAAGCCCATATTGTCTTAATGGTTGGCAAGCTTCATCAATGTCGGTGCATAGATCAATTGCTCGAAGGGATTTAATAAGAATATCATCTATATAAACCTCTATGTTTCGCCTGATCTACTTCCAAAACACTTGTTTATAAGTTGTTGGTAGGTAACTCCTTCATTCTTTAATCTGAATGGCATAACATTATAACAGTAAGTTCCTTCAGTAGTAATAAAGCTAACCTTTTTTTAGTCTTATTTGGTCAAAGGGACCTGATGGTAACCTAAGTACGTATCTAGCATGCATATCAGTTTGTAGCTATAGGTTGAGTCAACTACCTAGTAGATGCCGGACAAATGATAATAATCCTTAGAGCACGCATTATTAAGATATCTGAAATCAATGCAGACCCGCTATTTATTTCCTGGCTTAGACACTAGGACTACGTTGGCTAACTAACTTGGGAATTGTACTTCTCGAATATAGCCAGCCTCCAACAATTTATCTACCTTCGTCCGGATAATGTTATTATATTCGACCCCAAAATCTCGCTTCCTTTGTTTAACAAACTAGACATCTTGGCGGACGTGGAGTACATGTTCCATGATCGTTAGTGATATACTCGTGATCTCCTTGGGTGTCTAGGTGAAGAGGTCATTATTTCACGTTAGACATGCGACGAGCTCTGTTTTAAATTCTAGGGTCATGTCAATGGCTATATGGGTGGTGGCTTCTGGTTAGCCTTGTTGAATCTGAACCTCCTCCTTTTCTTCATAGATCAACATTGGGGGCGCTTCCCGAATAGTATTAACTTTTATTCGCTGACTCTTTTGAGCGGCATTGGCTTCGGTCTTGATAATATCGACATAGCACTTATACGCTACCAGTTAATTTCCCTACTTCCCCCACTTGATCATCCATGGGGAATTTGATCTTCTAACAAAAAGTTAAGAAAATCGCCCAGAACTAATTTAACGTCGACCGACCTAATATTATGTTGTAGGCTGAGAGTGCATCTACCACAATGAAGGTCAAACAACTTGAGAAAATCACCCACAATGCAGGCTCCTCCCATAAGGATATGGCCAGCTTGATTTAGTCGAACGGCTGGACTTCAGTTAGTGAATCCATACAAAGGCATCATCATTAGCTGGAGCTTGATTTTTTCAATCTGCAGCTGCTCGAACACCTTCTTAAAGATAATGTTGACTAAACTACCTATGTCAACAAAGGTACGATGTATATTACAATTAGCTACAATTTTCCTTAATTATTAAAGCATCATCATGGGGTACTTCTACTTCTTCCAAATCCTTGGGTCTAAAGTTGATTTCAGCCCTTGTGTCTACTCCTGACTACAACCGATTGTGTGGATCTTCAGTTGGCAGGCATACAATTTTCTCACCTTGTTGGAATCTCGGTTGGTCGGGCTTCCTTCTATCATACTAATATACCTCAAGCGACATTATTGCATTTTCTTCCTACAGCATTGGGGGATGCTTCTACTCAACCCGGGCAAGGGCTTGGGCCTGATTTTCTTACTGTTGGGGAGTTCTCTAGAGCCGTCCGATGTCTTGGTGGTCCCTCCGAGGTGGTCCATTATGCTGTTGATAACGCTGGCGGTTACGAGATGGTGATCAATGGCAGAACCCTTTGTTAGCTACCTGAAGCATCTCTTGATTGTAACGATAACAATCTTGAGTATTGTGTGTCTCTAACCTATGATAGGTATAGAATTTTGGTAGAGTGCATCTAGGGCCACAGGGAATCATGTCCGCTCAACCTCTACATGTTGTACAACATGAGACCGTTGCTCTTGATGATAAGGTTGAAGAATCGCTGGGGGTCCTTTGTGTGAAAGAAGCGGAGATGGAGCTCGGTGCTCGAGAGTCGAGATTACAGCAGGTGTGGCAACCTCCTTTCGGGCAGATTGAGTCTCCTCCAGATATACTTGGTTGTCCTCCCAAGTAGATGGTCGAAGTCCCTTGGGGGCTTCTTGATCAGGGAGCGGAAGAAATCACTATCTGTGTGTCCTTGAGAAAAGATGCTCACTAGAATTTTTGGGGTGGCAGAAAGATATCCATGGACACTTGGTTATTATTTTTTATGTAAGTCATCAACGTCTCCTTGGGCCCTTACTTAAGGGAGAATAAACTTAACGTGGTTTTGTGGTACCGTGATTGCTGGGAAAGTGATAAAGGAAAACTTTGCAGAAGTCCTTAAAGCAGCATATGAACTCAGCAAAAAGTCGGTTAAACCACCTCTATGCCGAGCCAGAGAGTGTAGTGAGAAACACTCGCCATTTCACGCTATCCATGTACTGATGAAAGATGGCTACGTTTTTTAACTTGAAGAAGTGGTCGTCTAGGTTGGTCACCCCTCTATATTCCTCTATCATCAGGCGTCTAAAGTGGCTTGACAATTTGTCCTCTAAGATTTCTTGTGAGAACAACATACTTAACTACTTAGGGGAGCCATTGATCATCGGGGCTTTCCCCTTGTACAGATCTCCTATGGGTGTGTCTCAAGAAGATGATACTTGAGGCCTTTCTGCTCGGTCCGCCTCGTTGAATGGTGTACGAAATAATGCCTAGTAATATGCAACCGGGGATGGTGGAATGGGTGAAAGACTGATTGGTTGAGCAGGTGCTTGCATGAATCCAGCTGTTGGTGGAGGAGGAATTAGCTAGAATCCAATTGGTCCCTCCACTCGAGTCCTTCGTTCAATGTGAGGACCCATCATAGATGTTCCCAAGTCATGCGTTAAAGGACCACCAACCGTTATTTGTTGTTGTTGTATCAATCTTTACACTTGAGCTGCTATCAACATCTCCAAATCCTCTTGAGACAGGGTGACAGTAGTGAGTCCTTCAGCTTCTTCCATCTTTACATTTCAGATTAAGGTAAAGTTCCCACAAACTGCGTTAAATTTGATTCTCTTTGAAACTAGGGGAGATGGCACACTCGGTATGTGGTGCTGGTGTTGACCGGAGAAAAAAACACCTGATACCTCCTTACTCTCTGCGCACATCAAAGAGAGAGTAAATAGAATGTTAGAGCGAGAACCAAGGAAGGGGTCTTTGGCACAGACACTTTGACGCTCATGTCAATACTGTGGCTGAGTGAAAAGTGGAGAAGATAAACAATAGATACGTGTGTGCACCTGATCAAAGTGTACCTAGCCAATATAGAGAGAACCTCTTTTATATTACTTCTCATAACCTCCGTAATAATGAGGCAACAAAGAATATATGATATAACAATATATCAGGTAATGGAAGATATATAACCTGGAAGATGTGTCATCATCCTTCAAGGAATCTTGCTTACCTGTATATGAACCGCCTTTTATAAGCTCCACCATTAATGAGGTGGTTAAGAGAATAAGCTATCAGAATATGTCAGGTGATAGAAGGTATATAGTCACTCATC
Source organism: Zingiber zerumbet (assembly GCA_037833815.1). Taxonomy (NCBI): domain Eukaryota; kingdom Viridiplantae; phylum Streptophyta; class Magnoliopsida; order Zingiberales; family Zingiberaceae; genus Zingiber; species Zingiber zerumbet. The sequence continues at coordinate 2,386,833 of JBBMJZ010000027.1, forward strand.
GAGGAAGGTTCCATTGCATATATGTGTTATAGTAGTAGAATATTCTCTGACAAGTAGTTATACTCTGATGATTGTTGTGATTCTTTGACAATGTTGTTCCTTGGAGGTAGCCTTGCCAAATCTTTAGCTAACCAACTGTATACTATGATACATGTCTTTGAAGAGCAGGGAGTCAAGTCCTGGAAGATCTGATCAGCACTTTGGACCGATCAATCATATGTTATGAGACTTTCCCCTGAAATGCTATCTTGTGATCTTGAGGTCCGACTAACTATATGTCTGATCGGGTTTATACTGAGAATTGCCTTATATATTTACCTTGTATATATGAGGTGGGGGCGTTGAGTCTTGTAAATCCAGTTGACGTTATGACTAGCCAGACATAGACTGAGGCATTTAAGTCTCGGAAGTTTGACCGACTCTTAGACCAGCTAACTGTATGCTGAGAGTTGTAATGATGGAGAGATGGATCCTTCATGTTTGACCGACGCTAGGGTCATTCAGGTTTAATCTATATATCCTGCCACTGAGTGGAATGATAAATCTCTTAAGTCAGATCTGCATTGGGGTCACTGTTTGCTGAGAGACATACCCCAAGTATAGGGAACTAGTCCCATAAGTCCCAATTGACCTTATACTGGAGGCCTTAGCAATTAGCATTAAGGAATGAGGAACTTAGCCCGGGTGAGAGTGACTCTTTCATCTACATATACTCAGCCTCTAGCTGCCACCTTACCCTGACTTTGACCGTCAGCTCACCTTAACTTTAACTGCCACATCCTCTTAAATTTAACTGCCATATCACCTCTAGGTCTGCGTACAGCATATCATATCAGTAGCTGAATTTGATGGTAGGCTTAAAGTTAAGTCTATTCTTTCGCTCATGTCAAAGCCAACCTTGCTGCCTTATTCATTTTAGCTTCTGCCGTTCCAACTGTGCTTGGCTGACGATAAACTTTAAACTTCACATGTAAGCAGAAATTGCTGATGAAGATAAACTTTGGATTTCATTATTTGATGACTTCATTATTTGTTACGATATTTTATTGAACAACATTAGGAAGGAAGGAAGTTTGGGTATTATCTTTTTCCCGTATCCAAATTTTATAATTCTAAAATATGTATCATATTTCTGTTATATCCTTCCCCTTTTTACTCATTCAATTTTTTACTTTATTTATTTAAAAATTTACTATTCTTAGTTTACACCGTTGAATTTAAGTGTATTCAATCTTAGACTTTTAATTATTTTTAATAATTTTTGTAGATTTTAAAAGTCTAAATGTATTCAATCTAAATTTAATTTTTATAAACTCCATAGAAGTCCAGTGACATCTAAATTATATTTTTTTATAGAGTTTTAAAAAGTCATGTGCTATTCAAACTAGACTTTTTAAAACTCTATTAAAATCTTTTAGTATCCAAACTTTCAATAGATTTTCATGTATACTTTTAGAATCCTTGCGTACAATTTTTAAAACACTCAGTACAACTTTAAAAATAATTAAAAAAAGTCATCTACTCATCCTTGAGATTTCTATAGACTTTTAACCCTACACATCTCTCTCTCTTCTTCTCTCACAAGATGAGACATTCCTTTCTCTCAAGAAAACTACACAATTGAGGGTTTTCATCGAAAAATTTTAAAGGTTCGTTTTTCATTAAAAATTTTTGAATCATTTTTATTGTTGCTTTCGGCATCTAGGGTTCCACGGTTGACTTCGACTAAGCAAGTTCAGAACTAGGATGGTGTTTGAAGTCAAAAGTCTTTCAGGTTTTGGCTCGATGGATGGAGTCATGATGCATTATTTTTAGAGGATATTTTAGTCGTGAGTTAGGATGCAATTCAAAGTGTAGGGAGGGACTCTGAAGGACTAAAAATGGTGTTGTTCCCTAAGGAAGTTCAGTTGGAGGCGTCGACAACTGGTGGGAGATCGAAGAAGCGTCACGAGGAGGAGGATAATAAGAAGGGAGAGGAGATTAGTTGTTGAATTATGTGTCATATTTTTTTTATTTCTCAATGAGATGATGAATCATGTGGCTAACAAGTGAAAAAATTATTAATGGATACAAGATCTTGGATGTTGGCCAAATATGTTTGATTAAAATGAGAAAAAACAAAATCCTCATGTTTTATTAGGGTCACCATTACTTTGTCACAGTCGAACTGCAAAAATTGAATTAAAAGGAGTTTGTCCTGGTCAACTATTCCAAAGTTGAAATCAAAACATGAAAGACTAGAACAATAAACATTGTCAAATCAGTGATAAAAAAGTTGTAAAATAATTCAAGTTTCCAAGCTAAAAAAGGACATGCCAGCCTACTTGTCCCATTTTAGTTATTTATTTCTTTGTTTACTATGAGAACAATGAGCCCCACATTGCATTTACCCAATAATTTTTGCACAAACATATGTTCCACATTTTGAATTATTAAACAAATCTTACTATGCTGGGCATGCTGTCATAGATGTTAAATCTACACTCAAAACATATGTCTTCAAAGTGACTAATGAAGCAAAAAATATCTAAACAAAAATTACACTGCTTTTGCATGACTGAAATATTTGATTTTTTCCTATTGTTGTTTCTTGGTAGTAAAAACTTAGGGAAACTTCTAGTTGCATACTTGAAAGACTTCAAAAAATAATAATAAAAAAGGGGATCATTCCATGTTAACATAAAATGTTTAGTGATTAGTTTGATAGACGATTGATATATCAAACACTAGATTGTGAATTAAGCTAATTTGCATCATAAATTGCATGGAATCTATTTAGATATACGTTAATCATTTTCCATGCATAAAATATTTGACAAAATATGTGTAATGACATGTGATTATGAATGGTAAATGATTGCAGGTTTGTTGCCTACTACTTTTCTAGATTCTTAGGCATGCTTATATATTTATTTTCTATCTTATATATATTTAAGTGATATTACCAATGAGAGATTCACAAGCTAAATATAATGTATCGACAACTGAAGAGAGCAACAAATTGCTAAAACTCATGGTTGAGCTTGCCATGCAAGGATGGTGTGATAGAAATGGAGTCTTTAGCCAAAAAATCATAGAAACAAAAATACTACCAGCTCTAAACAAAAAAGTAACAATCGAAAAGACTTTCTCACAATATCCATATCAAAGTCGTTTAAAGTGGTTCAAATATAGGTACAACAACTATTGTAAGCTTATGCATCATAACTCTAGTTTTGTATGGGAACCTGAGACAAAGAAATTCACGACTCTTAAAGAAATTTGGAAGGATTATTTTAAGGTTAGTATTTTCTATTTAAAATAATAAAATTTATATTTATGATTAGAATTATAATTAGTTTTAACACTTGCTATTTTTTATTCTTTGTAGTCTCACTCGAAACATGGACATTATCGAACATATACTTTTGAGGATTATGAAGATCTAAGAATTATAGTTGGAAATTGAAGTACTACAAGAAAATACTCGATGAGATTAGGAGATGACAATAATGCAAGAACATTAAAAGTGGAAGGAAATCAAAGTACTAATTTGTTAGATGATTTCATGTTTGATTACAATACCGGTGAATTTGTGCAAAGTGATAGACAAAAATCTTCATACGAACCTTTTTTGTTTTTTGAGGAGTTTGCTCCACTATTATCATCTTAGCCCTTAAGTTCGGAAGTTCCTCCAACCACTAGAAAATGAGATAGGACCGAGCTTGAAGAAAAATCAAGTACATTCAAGAATATTGATGTAGATGTTATGTATAGGCTCTCTCATACTCTTGAGAAGGTGGCTTCTAAAATAGAATTAATAGGGAATGCAGGTGAAGGTTGTTGGGATACTATCAAGGAGATCCCAAACTTGGATAATTGCACACGATACAAAGTACTTAATTTGTTTAATACCTAATCAAAGAAGACCAATTTTTTGAAATGACCATTAAAGAGCGTTCAGGATGGATATATTATAAATTAAATAAATGATGAATTTTTAGGGCATTATTAGTAATGATTTTTATTATGTTAAAATTTTATCATATTATTTTGAAATTTTTTTGGTGATTGAACTAGTAATGATTTCTTGATTCGGATTATTTATAAATTTACAAGTTTCAAATTGATTATCAATTATATCTTGTTTTAATTATAAATGGAATACTTTTCATAAATTATTAGAGTTCTTTTTTAATTTTAATTTCTTGTTTGATATTATGTGGTTCATTTAAATGTCAAACATCAACATACATGAATAGAAGAACACATGAAAGAAGATGTATTGGAAGAAGAATTAAACAAAATGCTTAGATGTTTGTTGGTGGAATTTTATAGTATCCTATATGTGTTGATTGAGCATATAGCTTATATGCATAGTGAACATGTCCATCGTCCCTTACGTAGACGACTAATAACTTTCAAAGGATACAATTATATTCATAAAATATTAAAGAGGACCCAACACATTTTTGAGAAATTATAGAATGCACCTTGGTGTATTTTTAAAATTGTACAACATCCATAGAGAAAAAACACTATTGTAAGATACAAGATACATTTGTATTGAAAAAAATGATTGTTATGTTTTTACTTGTTGTTGGTCACAATACTCGATATTCTTTGATTCGTAAAACATTTGATCGAACACATACACTACAATACTAGCCAAAACTTCAACAAGGTGTTGAAAGTATTAAATAGCATTACAGTAGATATGATGGTCAAATTTGGATATGTAGTGTCTGTAGTGACTGAGAGAATAAGGGAGAGCATAAGATTTTTTTCCTTACTTTAAAGTAAGTAATGAAATTCTTCTATTATTTTTATTATTACTATTGCTACTATTATTATTGTTATTATTTTGTCATTATTATAGGATTGCATTGGAGCTATTGATGGTAGTCATTTTCCAACCATGGTGCCTGGACGTGATACTAATAGCTATCGGAATCATCATGAAATGATTTATCAAAATATTTTGACAGTTTGTAACTTTGATTTAAAATTCATATATGTGCTTAGTGGGTGGGAGGAATCTGTTTATTCAAATATTTTGATAGATGCTTTATCAAAAAATGACAAGCTTAAAGTTCCATAAGATATATATATATATATTTTTTGATAGACAAATATTTTTTAGTGAATGGTGGATATCCGAATTCACGTTAATTTTTGACTCTTTTTAAAGGTGTGCATTATCATCTCCAAGAATTCACTGGCCAAGGTCATCATCTAGAAATGAAAAGAAGTTGTTCAATTTTGGTCATGCCTTCTTGAGGAAAGTAATTGAGACGGTATTTGGAATATTTAAATCGTAATTTAAAAAAATATTCAAAACGGCTCATTTATTTTCATATACAATACAAGTCGAGCTTATTTTAACTTGTGCTGAATTGTATAATGTTCTTCTTAAAAAGTATTGTTCTGATAAATTTTTAATTGAACTAGATAATAAAGTTTCATAGAATAAGTTAATGATATTGATTGTTTCAGGTAATTATTTGATATTCAAGAATAATAATAAGTAAATATCAATGCATGCAAAAAAAAATACAACTATGAATCGAATGTAAAGTAATATTCATCGTATTGACACTCAGGAATATTAAATATTTTCTTTCCTATAAATTTAAAAAAATTTATAAAGGGGTAGAGGAAGCCAACGAAAATCAAGACGCCTACGGAGGCACATAGGGAGTAAAAGCGGAACAAGCACCATTAGAGGTGAGTATTCGGTTAATTTGATATATAAATTAATTGAATTAATCAAAAATCGATTTAATATTTGTAATCAAATCGAATCAAAGTTTAACTAAAAATGAATTAATCAAATTAAATTAAAAATAAATTATATCGATTAACATAGAAACAGCTGAATTTATTTAAAAAATAATAAAAAAATTATACTTAATTAATACTAAATTAACCGAATATTCACCCTCTGTCCACATCATTTGCCATTGTTTTACCAGTTCGCCAGCTGGAACAGGAACCTCGTACTTCGGAAAGGGCTGATTCGGGAGAAGGAAAAGTATTCATAAGAAAACGCCATGGAAATGCATGGGATTTGGAGTGTATAAATATATAATATATTGGAAGAGACTATACTGCGAGAGTTGTCCAAGTCGATCGGAAGTGCAAATTTTTCATTTTTATTAGAATAATAAAAAAAACATTCCTTTTTTATTTATTATCAAAACAATATCGCATTGCATTTTAATAATTATTTTATTTTACTTTTAACTTATTATAACAGCTACGTAACACTCCAATTCTAATGGATATTAATTAACACTATTATCGTAATAATTACCGTTCATAATTAGTATAATATAAATATTTTATTTTTAATCAATATTATATTCTAATAGCTAACTTATTATAATATAAATAATTTTTTTAATCAATACTAATCATTATTATATTATAGGATACTAACTATTACAACTATATCATTATAGCTGTGTAATTATAACGAAATTATAATTGTCATATTATATAGCAAGACGGGAAGTTTTTCTCGTTTAGGACTGTGAGTTGTTTTTCTTTTTTTAGAGGATTTTATTTTAGTAAGTTAGAAATTTGATTTATTTCCATGTTCAATGATCTAAATCAAGCAATGACAGTGTCTATTTAAACGTCGAGATCCATGGCAGTGATCACGTACCTCGAAGCAACGAGCAATATGAATCACTCCACCGCCGCCCTCCCCCTCCTTCTCCTCCTCCCCCTCCTTCTCCAGGCCGTTGCCACCGATGATTCCCTGGTCTGGGACACATGCATGCGCGCGGCCAACGACTCCGTAGTCCACGTGGACTTCGAGTCCTGCCTGCAATCTCTGAAGTCGGACCCGGCCACCGCCGGAGCCACCGACGCCCGGGGCCTCGCGCTCATATCCGCCAACCTGACGCTGATCAACGTCACGCGCACGATCTACCTCGCCAAGACCTGGGTCCAGTACGTGACCCTCTGCGAGAAGATCTACACGGATATGGCCGCCAACGTGACGGACGCCATGAGGACGCTGGAAGCGGGGGACCTGGCCGGCGCCGTCAGCATAATGGATTGGGCCGCGATGCAGCCGAGCGAGTGCGACCTTCTGATGTTCCAGGGCGACGGCAGCATTGACTGGGGAGCCAACCCCTTGTGGCATCAGGACAATTACGCCGACTTCTTGGCTTACACCGCTTTGGCCATTTTACGCTCCCTAAAATGACCTAAAAAAAAATTAGCATCGTTATAGAGTAATCCACCTCGCTATCCTCAACAAGAAAAATAAAATGAGAAAAATGTTGTTAATTACTCGATTTTTACTGAAGTGGAATGGAATATGGATCACGTTTTGTTCGTTGCTCGACGTCTATATTCTCGACGTTAATTATTCTTAACCACACGAACTCATGTTCATTTAGGGAGAATTAATTCTTTCTGCTAAGGATTCCTCCTTTTTCAGCGAATTGATTAATATGCTTTACTATATGTTAAGTATTTTAGGTTATATGGGTATCAGACCATTAGCAGAACATTTTACAGAACAATATGAAATGTGCACACAAGAGTAAGTTATCAATGTTAAGAGAACTTATCTTCACCACGGAGAGGTCACCCTCTTTATATGCCATCTCTGAGAATCTTCATAATTATGAGGTGACAAAGTATGTCAGAGTTTATAAGACAATACACAATAATTATCCAAAAAATCTCCCTTTTACTCACATATATATATATACCTCTTTTATCGTTTATAACTTCTTTTGTAAAATACTGCAAATTCAATAATATGTGTTATTGGAGCAATAACTTTATTAAATTAAAAAAAAATATATTTTCAGAATTTAAACGGAGTGTGGATAATATGTTTTAAGGAGATGGATATATTGAGCTTGGAGAAAATCTGTTTGGAACACCCAATTAAGTTAGGAGTTGATTGAAAAATTAATTTAGGGTTTAATTAAATCAAACCTAAGTTTAATTTTGGGTATAACTTCTCCTCTTCTCTTCATTCATTGCACACTCCCGATCCTGATACTCTTCTTTGCACAAGATGATGATCTTCCCCCTCTTCCTCTCTTGGTCGTCGCCACCACTACTCAGCAATGTCATTGCCCATAGGGAGGAGCCGACACGAGGGAGAGTGGTGAGGCCTCTCACTTGTGGACTTGAGTGGAGCCACTACCATCAAAGGTCATCGCCTCCGTTTCCTCTCTACCACGGTATGCCACAACACATCTTATTATCGTCATGGATTTGCTGACCTCTCCCAACTCCACTCCCCACAATCGTTGATTTCATCGGATCTATGCTCGGTGTCGATGCTTGATCGGGTCGATGCCACACCGTCATTGTGCCCTAGATCCCTCCAGCCGATCGTCGATGATTCACCTCGAGCCGACATTCTACAAGTATGAGCAGGGGCATGTTGTGGTGCCCTAGATCCTTGCAATTAGCTTACTCCTCCTCTACACTCTTCAGTAGTAGGAATTTCTTCTTTTCTACATTGTGAGCTATCATCCCTATATTTGTGCTAGATTTGTCCTCTGAGATCATTACTGTGCCGTGTGGGGATGAGGGAAATAATTCTTGGTGTGCTTGAGAATGCCAGCCGGATTCAATCTTAGGGAGAAGAGCAAGGCATTGTGACATCAGAGCTTTTTCTACTCCTGGCAACACTCAATCTCTTCATTGAATGGTTATGTGTAGGAAATGAGGTGAGATCTATTCAATAATGGATTTAGAATTATGGTCATTTCTATAGTCGGTTGATTTAATTGGTTGATAAGGAGGAGATGGGTTAAGAATCTAAAATTAGTTTTACAGAATTTAAACCATTGTTTCCTATATTGTTTTCGTTAGTAGGTTATTAATGGAGATTAGTTGGATGGTTGATTCATGAGGGGTTTGATTTAATCATTGGATTAATTAGAGATGATAAGATGGCTAACCCTAATTTGATCAACGAATGAGATTAATTGAAGTTAACCATTAATTAGGAATTGATTAATGATCGGTCAAATGTGCTTTACCCTATATAAGTTTGGGGATTTGATTTAGCTATTTAATTCGTATGTAATTAGCTAAATCTACATATCATGTAATTGTAGGACTTTGATTCGAGGTGAGCATCTCGATGTGAGATTATTTAGATCGACAGATAAAAGTGGGTATTTCTTCCTTGGCCTCTTTAGTTCTTTAAACTTAGTGCATGATTATTTTTGATTGATGGATCATGTTGCTTTACCTTAAATTTTTCTGTTGAGACTTATCTTCTTGACCTTAGAGATGATCTAGCTATCGTTAGAGCAATCTAGTGACCCTAGGTTTGATGTTTGAACAAAGATTTAAGTTATATTTATTGTTGTATTTGATATGCATTGTGAGTGTGCAGGATACAGGTACAACAAGGAAAGTCCAAGTGTAATCTTGGCAAATGAGGAAAGTCCAATGATAAGTCTTGGTGGTGTAAGTTCAAGCATGTAGTCTTGGCAATGTAAGTCCAAGCATGTAGTCTTGGCAACGTAAGTCCAAGTGTGACTTGACAATGGATGAAGTCCCAGAGGTACAACCTCTTGGCAAAGGAAAACCCGACAACAATGACAATGTCACACCCCGGAGGATTCCCTACCAGAAGAAATTTCGACAGTATCTCTCCTGTACGGTGACAATATGAAACTTTACTACAAGCCCTCAGGGCCACACAAACCTCGGCCAACACGGTCGAAACAATAATAATAAAAGATAAGTAGCAATCCACGCAGTTTATATATTTCAGCCTCTAGCTGACACAAGCACATAGTTTATATTAACTAAAACCTACTCCACTACAACGACGGAAAACTAAATCCATAATGTAAAATCCAACGCAGCGGAAAACAAATGCAGTAGACCAAAACTTGATAAAAATCCTTGAGTACAATCCTACATCACAAGCATATATAAATACATAACAAGGAACCAAAAGTCCAAAGAGTAGAAAACTGTCGCGACGCGAAGTGGTGGGGGACTAGCGACTGGAACCTCCTGATAGCCTCTACCAGAAATAGAAAAAAATAATACCACGGGGTGAGTCCAACACTCAATGGATACCAAGTTGACATGCATAGTAAGAAATAACCAATGGTAATAAATATGTGTACAGTCTCCTGAAGTAATGAAAAGATGCAAAACTGAAAGGAAAGGAAGAAGTTGTACTCACCAGGACCTCCTATTAGGATAATAAGGTCGTCAGACTGAAAATAACATGTCCCTGTATGCATGTCAATCATATGCATCCATCCAATATGCAATAAATAAAGTGCAGCAAATACAAGCAATAAATGCAATCATGCATATGATGCAAATGACATGGTCACCCCTGACGGTAGTCAGCCATCTCACACACGATGGTGAGACCGAGTGGGTAGGACTATGACAACTATACACTCTGCCATCACTGCTCCTTATGAGTGACCGAGTGGACAGGATGCTGTCGGAGTACACCATCCTCCTACTTACAACCTCTAATTGCCGAGATGAATGAATTATGAAATGTAGGGTCAATGACTTATGATGTTACAAGTAAAACTAATTTTACATTGCATGCTGTCTTATTATAGATGATTAGTGATTTTCCAACATACTCAATATTATCGGGATGGAGCACGACTGGTAAATTAGCATGCCCACATTGCATGACAGAGTTTGATACTTTTTCATTACCTTGCAGTGGGAAGGTATCTTGGTTTGATAATCACCGTAAATTTTTATCAGTTGATCACCCTTTTAGGCGAAATAAGAAAATTTTTCTAAAGAATGTTGTAGTAAAAAAACCTCCCCCAACAGTCCATGCTTCAGGTGAAGAAATCATTAAATAAATAGATAGTTATAGATTTCTCCCAGTATCTCAACCTAATTCTGATGAGATAAATAAATATCTTGTTAGGATATGCAAGTGTGGTTGGAAGAAAAGGAGCATTTTCTAGGAGCTGCCTTATTGGAAGTATCTACTCATTCGACATAATATAGATGTGATGCATGTTGAAAAAAATTTCTTTGATAATATTTTCAACACTGTGATGAATGTGCCTGGAAGAACAAAGGACACTGCAAAATCACGTGAGGAATTAAAAGAATTAGTCAACAGACCAGAGTTGCATCAGAATGAAACAAACAATAAGTTTCCAAAAGCGTGTTATACATTGGACAAAGATGGTAAACAAGCTTTATGTAGTTGGTTAAAAGAAATTAAATTTCCAGATGGATATGTTTCGAATATGGCTCGATGCGTTGATATGAACAAGTTAAAAATGTTTGGAATGAAGAGTCATGACTGCCACGTGTTCATGCAAAGACTTATTCCAATAGCTTTTCATGATTTACTTCCCAATAATGTTTGGCAAGCACTTACGGAGTTAAGTCTGTTTTTTAGAGATTTGACAGCGAGGTGTATTATGATGACCGATATGCTTCGGCTAGAAACAGAAATTCCTCTCATACTTTGTAAGCTGGAGCGCATATTCCCACCTAGTTTTTTTGATTCAATGGAACATCTGCCAGTACATTTACCATATGAGGCACGAATAGCAGGTCCTGTTCAATACAGATGGATGTATCCATTTGAACGGTTTTTGAGAAAATTAAAGAATAATGTTCGTAATAAAGCAAAAGTTGAAGGGTCAATATGTAATGCTTATCTGGTTGAGGAAGCATCTTCCTTCTGCTCCTATTATTTTGCTGATCATGTTAAAACCAAAAGGAACAAATGTCCTAGAAATTCCGATGATACTCGGAATATTGACCCATCGATGCTTTCTATTTTCAAATTTGCTGGTAAACCAATGGGTGCATCTGTTTCTAGATGGTTAACTCAACAAGAATATCATGCTACAAGAACATACATACTCTTAAACTATGATGAGGTCAAACCATACATAAAGTTGACTTCTCTAATCAAACATTTATCTCATTGTATTCGTTTGCTTGATATCCTAATTGTCTTAAAATTATCTTCTTTCACAACTTGTACGAACAATAATTATATATGCAAAATCCATCAATGAGTGTAAGTGAGGTAGCTGAAAAGTTAGAAACCGAATTTGCATTATATTTTCAAATATATATAAGTCAAAGAAATTTTCATAATTCTTCATTAAATTAAGTTCGGTCCTAATTTATATCATAACTATTTTGATAGGTGAAAGACCATAAAATATCAAATATACAAGATGATAGAATACTGAATCTTGCATCAGGACCCCTCCGTCAAATAATGGTCTACTCTGGTTACTATGTTAATGGTCTCAAATTCCATGTGACACAATGAGATTCATGAAGATTAACTTATAATTCTGGTGTTTGTGTTAAAGGATCTATCGACAACAATAACACTGAGTTTGATTACTATAGTAGACTTGAGGAAATCATAGAGCTTGAATATCCTGCATTACCAATAAAAAGGTGTGTGTTGTTCAAATGTTCATGGTATGATCCGACCCCAAAAATAGGTATCAGAATACATCCAAATTATAATTTAGTTGAAATTAATGCAAATAGAAGGTTCAATAAGTTTGAATCTTTTATTTTTAGGATACAAGCGGGTCAAGTTTTTTATCTTGAATATCCTACGAAGAGAAGAAGATCTATTGCATGGTTGTCTGTTTATTGAATGAAGTCTCGTTTGACTATAGAAATGTCGAATACCATCACTGCTTAAAACCATGGTACATTTCAGAATGACGAAATAGAGAGATATTCAGTTGATTCACAACTCCAATCTACATTATAATTACTTGTAGATGCTAATGTCACTTACGAGCAGATAGATGATGAAGAAATATCTAACAGTAAGAATTTTATTAAACTAACAAAGTCTAGCGATGATGACTTAAAAACTGATAATCCTAATTACTAATAAAATTATGATAGGAAATTAAGTCATTATTTGTGGTTATTTTTTATAGTGAACATAATTGAGAAATATATGTCAAAAAAAATTATTAAAATAAGAGCACGTGCTTCACACTAATTGAGAAATTCAGTCGATTCTTTTGGTTAAGTCCATTTGTGTTTTATAATCAAGAAAAGGACATTCAATTGTCATTTTGATTTAATTATTGTTTTGTTTAGATGAATTCATACATATAAGACTGTTTAAAAAAAATGCACAAACTACCGGGATTTAAATAATGAGATAGACCGCACTTATAAGATTTTATTAACCATACTAATAACGATTACATTTATAGAAAAAAGTTTCTAGAAATTAAAATTAATCAAGAATTAAATATCTATGATCAGTAATATCATATGATTGACTAAATAAGCTAGTAATATTATTGATTAAGAAAGAAATAATTCTATAATTAAATTATACATATTTAATAAATATTTTTTCTCTAGATGAATAGTATTTTTTTAATTATTTTAAATATTTATTAATATTTTATTGATGTAATATATTGTTTCTAGTTTATTTAATGTATTTGCTATTTATAAACTAACCTTTATAGTTATTTGTTGCAACCAAAGGTCCATTTTTTTTGTTATTAGCTTTAGGCCCATTAGAACACAGCTATGGCTAGGGATGGCAATGGGATAGGGCGGTGATGGATTTGTCATTCCCATCACCACCCTTTTATTATTTTTTTAGATTCGGGGATTCCCTGAATCCGAACTCACGGTGATCAAATCCCTATCCCCGCCCTCATCCCTGCCTTATTCCTAAATTTAATTTATATTATTATTATTATTATTATTTAATAATAATTATTAATGATAATATTAATATTAATATCAAT
>JBBMJZ010000027.1:2507406-2535469 GCA_037833815.1 Zingiber zerumbet
TACCAATTTCAATGCTAGATGCATCACAGTTTACTTCGAATAGTTTATCGAAATCTAGAAGTGCTAGAATGGGTGCTTTGATTGTCCTTTGCTTTACTAGTTAAAAACTAGTTGTAGCCACTTCAGTCCACTTAAAATCATGCCCCTTGAGACACTCAATGATAGGAGTAATCAAGGTATTAAAATTCTGAATGAATTGGAGGTAGAAAGAGGTCAATCCATGGAAACTTCAAACGTCATGAATGACCTTTGGTTATGGTCACTCTAAGATTGTGTTTATCTTTGATGGATCTATATGAACACCATCAATAGATACTATAAATCTAAGAAACAAAACTGAAGTTATGAAGAAAGAACACTTCTTATTGTTGACAAACAAGTGTTCCACCTTTAGCTTCTTAAAAATATTTCGGAGGTGATCATGGTGCAAAGTCCGTGTCGGACTATAAATGAGGATGTCGTCAAAATATACAACCACAAATCTTCTCATGAAAGGTCGCAAAACCTGGTGCATGAATCTCATAAACTTGTTAGGTGCATTGGACAGTCTAAAAGGCCTGATCGTCTACTTATACAACCTATGTTGAGTATTGAAGGCAGTCTTCATTCATCTCTAAGCTTGATTCGAATCTGGTGGTATCCACTCCTAAGATCGATCTTGGAGAAGATCTTAGAATCGAAAAGTTGATCCAACATGTCATCTAAGCGAAGAATCGGAAATCTATACTTCACCGTGATTTTGTTGATGGATCGACTATCAACACGAACCATCTTTCTTTGGCATGAGTAGGGCAGGGACTACACAAAGGCTCATACTCTCACGAATATAGCTTTGTCTCAATAGCTTGACAACTTGTCATTATAGTTCTTCAGCATCCTTAGGGCTAAGACGGTATGCCGGGCGGTTAGGTAAGCTTGACCCCAGAACAAGGTCAATCTAGTGTTGAATGTCTCTCATATGGAGAAATCCTGGAGGAATGTCTTCAGCCATCAAATCAGTAAAATTGGATAGGAGTTATTGCACCTCAGTTGGTAGATCTGTGCCTAGGTCTATTACATCGCTTTTGTAAGGAAGTAAAGCATAGACCATGTCTCCGTGTTTCATTTTGTTTAAAAATATGAACATAAAAAGTAGTGTAGAGTTATTGGTTATCAAATTTGAAGGGATTCCTTCTCGTCGAAGAGTCAATAAGATGTTCTTCCCTTTGATGCTGAGGATGTAGGTGTTCTTTCATCCATCGTTAATGACACTATGATCATATTGCTAAGGTCGTCCCAACAATTTGTGACATGCATCCATTGACACAACATCACACCATGCTCGATCGTAATACTAGCTACCAATAAAAAAAAGGTAAAAGGCACCACCTATCTACGGTTACCGCATTCCCTTTTCTAAGCTATGACAATTTGTAGAGTTTGGGAAGATGATCCATCTTCAACTATAGCTTTTGCATAGTTTCTTCAAATATAATATTTTTACAGCTTCCACTATCAATAATCATCTTGCAAACTTTATCTATAACAGTGCAAGTTGTGTGAAAGATGTCAATTCTTAGCCAATCATCTTCCGATTCTTCCTTGGGGGCCAGTAGGTTCTTGCATACGACGAGAGTCTCATAACCATCTCCATAAAGAATATCGTCATCAATATCGTCGTCGTAAATTGGATCATCAATCTATTCGGATTCATCCTCCATGTCTTCCTCAACTAGCAGGGTTTTTTTTTTTAGGGATCTTTTACAATTTGAAGCTTGATGCCCCTATTCACCACATCAAAAACACTTGATAGAAGTCTTAGAGTTACCTTGTGGTGGTTGTTGGGAAGGGCGCAGCTCCTGAGGATGAACAACTCGATTATTTTGATCGCTTCCATTTGTTGGTTCTAGTTTAATTGTTTTTCATATCAAAGCTTGTTGATCAACCTCTGGAACAATCCAGAGTGAGTGGAGGTTCAAGGAATCTTGTAAGGGATATCATAATCCTCCTAAATATCGCACTGTCGTCTGCTTCTCAGTCTCAAATAAATCATTCCTAGCAATAAGTTGATAGAACTCCTTCGTATAGTTATCAACGGTTCTAACCCCTTGCCTCAATGTATGTAGTCGTTGAAACAACGTTTGCGTGTAGCCAAGGGAAGAAAGTGGGTTCTCATCAGTTTTTTAAATTTTTTTCAATCAGTGATTTTGAATTTGCCTTGTCTCTCTCGTGATCACTGAAGTTGCTCCCACTATACTAAGGCTCGACCTTTGAATTTGATAACGTCCAATTTTACTTTGACATGATCAGGTATTTCCTTGTACTAGATAATCCTCTCTGCTTCATTGATCCAATCAATGAAGCCTTCCGCTTGTAATGTACCAAAAAAATCAGGAAAATCAACTCGGAAACAAAAGTCCCTATATCGTTCCTCTCAACCATGGTGTTCCAGGTACGTAGTACGATGGTGATATGAGTTCTCAAAAGTAGACTCAGAGTTATGATCAGAGATCTCACGATCTTCAAAATCATGCGCTGCCAAACATTGGGTTAATTCCGTAACTTGCTTCTGCAAATTCTCAATCATCATTACATCCTGGATATTATGATCACGATGTTGGACTTCCTCATTCAGAACCTATCTGTTGCGATCATGGTCATGCCCACGATGACCCTCCATTGGATCGTAATGAGTTTTGATACCAACTGACGCCGAGAAGAATATTTATATTATTCTGGGGCGTGAAGTTGCAGAGGGATTAATAAGAAACAAAAGAGAGTAACACAAAAAAAAATATAACTAAAATTAAGCTGAAACCTATTATGAAATCAAGAGCGCAAAGAAAAAGAAATATAGTTGTAATGTGGTTTAAGTAAAACCAATTGATTCAATGTCAAAAATAACTTGTCCTAAATATTATCTAAAAATAGGTTTATATAAACGGAAAAAATAATCAACTAGACTTTTCTTAAGATTTAGAATAAATTAACTAACCAGACTTAATTCACTATAATTAAGGGAAAAACAAACTAAACTTAATAAATAAATAATTTTTTTAAAAAAAAACAAA
This sequence comes from Zingiber zerumbet, assembly GCA_037833815.1. Lineage (NCBI taxonomy): Eukaryota > Viridiplantae > Streptophyta > Magnoliopsida > Zingiberales > Zingiberaceae > Zingiber > Zingiber zerumbet. Next base: position 2,510,457 of record JBBMJZ010000027.1, read on the forward strand.
AGATGCAAATCTACTTTAGATCCTTCCTACATCATAGATTGTGTAAAATTATTGTGTTGTTCTTATATTGGATTGTATTAAATTGTTGTGTTATTCTTGTATTGAATTGTTTTATGGATTATGTAAAATTGTTGTGTTGTTGTTGTTGTTATTGTATTGGATTATTTGACATTTATTTTTACATGTTCTAAATTGTTCTTGTTATTGTTTAAAGCACATGTAATGTATCTTGCAAATTGACATTTGGTATGTTATAAAATGATTGTATGGCAATTATTTTATCTTAATCTATGTTGGTGTTGAATTCTTGTTGAGATTTTATGAGACGGGTACTTTTGTAAAATGATATTCGTATTTGATTAACATGATACATTTATCAAACCATTATAAAGTGTGTCCAAATGGTGTTTAAAAAAATTATTGTTTTTGATATGGTGTATTCCAATCATGTTTGAGGGCATAGATACATTCAGAACACTAACTCGAGCACATAGGACTAGGTCTCATGTCAATCCGATGTCGTTAGGTCCATCAGTCAGTTTTGATTAAAATCAACTGATGGACCTTAACAACTCTAAAAAAAAAATCAAAAATTTCATATCATAAGAAAGATGGAAGATCAAGGATCTCAAATATGATGTAAATGAGTGATCATCATCACCGTATCATTTATATTGAACTTCCAACATCATTTTTGGTGCCCGAATTGTGTTTAAAAAATTGTTGCTCTTAATATTGTGGATCACAATGATGTTTGAGGGTATGGATTCAAAACACCCGCTCGAGTACATTAGGCTCATGTCAATCTAATATCGTTTGATCCATTAGTCAATTTTGGTCAAAACCGATTTATAGACCTTAGTAACTCTAAAAATTAAAAATTTTATATCTTAAGAAATAGGAAAGATTAAGAATCTCAAATATGATATGTATGCGTGTTCATCATCGACGTATCATTTATATTGAGCTTCTAACATAATTTTTCATGTCAAAATCATATTTTAAAAAAACGTTACTCTTAATACAATGTATCGTAATAATTTTTGAAGATATGGATATCCATCACATAAGACATAAGATATCATCCCATGTCAATCCAATATATTCAATACACCTGCCCCATCACATAAGATGTCATCGTCATTGCGTCAATCTAATATCATCGACCAATTTAGTCCAACTTTGAAAATTTATATCCTACACATGATTTGGTAATATCTAAAGTCACATACTTGGTTTAGGTACCTGACAAAGTCACTTAGACCTTTCGGTTACCAACTGTATTATTAATGGGCCAACCGGTTCGATTGGACCGTCCAACCGAACCACCGAGTCCGCATTTGTCGAGGGTTCACAATCTATGAGCCGACTTCAGAACATTCGACCGTCGGAATTGTTTTCCCACGACCAGAAACGTGTCGACTCCGGCTCCGTTCCGCTGCCCCGCGCTCTCCGCGATGCTTTTGATAACCTCCTCATCACTCTTTCCCTTTCCCATCCATTTTTATCGTTATTTTTTTTTCCTCGGCTGTTCCTCTTTGGCTCTCTCGCCCTCAGATCCGCCGAGAAGCTTCCATCGCCGGAAATTCTTAGCATCGGCGGATGCGCCTGCTTATGGCCCCGTCGTCGGTCTTTCTCTTGCTCCGGAGCGGCTCCGATTGGTGGGACGAGGTGAACAGCTCCCCCTTGTGGCAGGATCGGACCTTTCACACCCTCGCCATCCTCTATGGCCTCGTGTCCGTCGTCGCGCTCGTAATTCCCCTCTCCTTATTTTTCAATTACATTCTGGATCTTGCGCGCTACGGTTTCGGTGCCTGAGTTGATCTTCTCTCGTAATGATTCGTCGTTGTGGCCATTGTTCATGTTTCTTGAATTGCAGATTCAATTGATTAGAATTGAATGTAGAGTGTCAGAGTTTGGTTGGACGACGCAGAAGGTCTTCCACTTATTGAACTTCCTCGTGAATGGGGGTAATTATTCGGTTTTTCTAGCCTCCGTAATCATATACTCTTTGTCATGATGCGCTGATTCACTGCTGCCGCTTTGTTACTCCTGCATTGCAGTTAGGTCACTGGTTTTTGTATTTCGTTGGGACGTTGATAAAATACACCCTGAGGTGCGCTTGTGGTCTCCTTTGGATTTTTCTGACGAGTGTTCGATGGTTCTCGAGCTTATCTAAATATGCTTGTCGGTCTTTCAGATAATTCAGCATATTCTTCTAGATTTTCCTGGTCTTGTATTTTTCACTACCTACGCTTTACTGGTGTTATTTTGGGCAGAAATCTACTATCAGGTTGGCATTCAGGATTTTGGCTAGTAATTTTACGAAGAATTCCAACTGAGTTGTGTGTGTGGGTTTTTCTTTTTTGCTGTTATCTTCAGGCACGTTCAGTATCTACTGATGGGCTTAGACCAGCTTTCTATGCAATTAATGCAGTTATCTATGTTATACAGGTAATTTCACTTAGTATTTTCTACAGTGCATATAGTAATCCCTTCTATGATTGGAAAGAATTTCTTCTAGCCTTTATATAAGTTTCAGGTTAATAGTCTTTCTTTTTCTATATGTGGTTTCAATATCCCTTTTGTAGGTGCTAGAATAATTATGTTAATAGGTACTACTGGTCTAGTCTTTGGGTATCATATTAAGCAATTGTCTGTACCTTGACGACTTTCTTTTATAAATACATCACAACATTTTTCTCTCAACCTGGTAACGGTCCATGTCCCCTCTCAGGTAACAAATTTCTCCTCAGGTTGTGAATGGCAAGAACACTGCCTCTAATGAAGACTGAAGGCGTTCTCTTGTTGTGGCTAGTTTATGTTCTTGATCATTTTTTGTGTCTAAAGGAAGGAATATGTCCTTCTAATCCTTATTCCTTGATGTAATAGGTCCTAGATCCCACATCTCAATTCCAATCGAGGGTCTAATCCAATGTCTAACTTTTAAGTAGACACCATGATTGATTCAACAAAATAAGGGAGCAACTTTAAGAAAATTAAAAAAAAAAAAAATTGGGGGACTGGGATTTTAAGAGGGGCAAAAAGAGAGGTGGGAAAATTACTTTAAGAAAAGGAGGGGTTATACTTGGAAAAACTTGACGTTAGTAAAAAGAAGATATGGATCTGAAGCATTTATTTTTCATATTCCTCTTTTCCTCAAGCTGAGGTACTTCTAGTTTCTTTTTATGAGAGGTCAGAAAATCTTTTTTCAAGTAATCATATCATGTGCAAATGTTTATTCCAAATGATAATATATACTTTTTTTTCTTTGGTTATTTTGCTTATATAAATTCTTCTTTGTGATTGTCTCTTCTTTATGCCTTTTTGATTATATGGATGATGCATACCTCTGTCATTACTCTAAACTACTCAAATGGTTTGTAGTATAGTAGTTTTATTGACCATGGAATGAAATTTTTTGGGTAGATTCAAGCTTGAGGGAAGTTAGGATGTTTTCTATGATTATCCTATTATTGTAGGAAATGTTAAAACCTTCATAAGATTGTTGCATGTTCATTTGTAAGATTTAAGAGGATACATTACAAAAAAGAGTGTATTTTAATGTCAAAATTTTATCACTAAACTTATTAATTTGTCACTAATGTTTTGGTGATACCAATTTCATTCTATATCTCATTGGTCTAAGTCTCATGGTTAAAACTGTCAATGATATTATTAATTGATCTGTTAGTAAATGTAACAATAGCGATATTTTTTTCTTTACTAATTGATAAGTTGTTTTACGGTATCATATACAAGATAGTGGCCAAACTGTGACAGAAAGAAATTTCATCACAAATATAATCATTATAATAACTTTGCCAACTAAAATACTTTTAATGACAACTATCTAATATTTGTTTGGTGGTAAACCTCATCTTTTTGTAGTGATTCTTATTTCAATTGTATGCAGATCTCTCTATGGTTGGTTCTGTGGTGGAAGCCAGCCCCAGCCATGGTCATTGTTGCCAAGATATTCTTTGCAGGTTTGCTTGATACTGTATTTTCAACTCCCCATTTTACATGTAAAGTGTTAATGTATTATGGAAACATTTTCCACTTTGGCAGCTGTCTCATTGTTTGCCGCACTTGCTTTTCTTCTATATGGAGGGAGGTATGTTCAGTGTTATCTGCCTTACGAACAGATGTGTACCAGAGATTCAATTTTTTGTTTCCATCATTCTTTTTCTGTAACATGTTTTGGAGATTTAAGTCTCATCAACACGCTGTCTGAACAACTGTGAACTAGAGATATTTAAAATTTTGTTTTTATCATTATTTTTTCAGTAACATGTTATGGGGATTTTAAGTGGCATAGATGCACTATTTGTTTGCTCCTGTATCCAGTTTAGCCAAGCCAAGGCTTAGACCTTAGCTTTTCGAGTCTTTTGTGTTTACTTGTTTGTCAGTTTGTTGGTTTTGGCCTACATCCAGTTCCTAGTTTATGGGCAACCTAAAATTAGTAAACAAACATGCAAAGTGTCAAAATGTTTTGGAGAATGCCAAGAGATGTGAAAATAATAAGACCAATTCTATATTTCTTGCTTCTGCAAATGTACAAGAGAGATTCTATAAATACAATGTAAAGCAAGAGAAAAGTAAATGGAATACATATTTCCAAGAAGACATTAAAGGAAGCTAGGGAAGCCCAAAGGACATCTAGGGAAATGGGGAAGCATGCTTCATCTAGTAAATGAGGAAGCATGCTTGCAATTAATATTTTATTTTCAATACTCCCCCTCAAGTTGGGTTATACATGTTGTACATGCCCAACTTGCCATGTAGCTCTTCAAAGTTGTTGTGTGGGAGAGCCTTTGTGAGAATGTCAGCTATTTGATGTCAAGATGAAATATACGAGAGTTCCATATTTTCGTTTGTCACATTCTCTTGAATGAAATGTCGGTCAATTTCAATGTGCTTCATTCTATCATGGTGAACCGGATTTTTGGCAATACTGATAGAGTTTGATTATCGCACCGCAACTTAACTGTCTTCTCCGTGGAGATTCCGAGGTCATTTAGGATCCATATTCCTTCACAGATTCCAAGAGCAAGAGCCCTCTATTCAGCTTCAACACTGCTTCTAGCCACTGCAGATTGCTTTTTGCTTCTCCAAGTCACCAAACTTCCCATTACATATGTGCAATAGCCCGAGGTTGATTGTCTATCATTAACATTTTCGACCCTGTCTGCATTAGTGTAAACATGTATTCTATGTCTTCAGTTTTCTGAAATAGTAGCCCTTTAACTAGAGTACTTTTAAGATATTTGAGAATCCTGTAAACAACTTTCATATGTTCTTCTGTGGGATGATTAATGAATTGACTTACCACACTTATAGAAAATCTGATATCGAGTCGAGTGTGCGATAGGTAGAGTAATCTACTTATAAGTCATTGGTATCTCCCCCTTGTCTGTTGATGCATGGTCCTTTTTAAAACCAATTTTATTTGATCCATCAATTGGGGTATCCATTGGTTTGCATCCCAGCATTCTAGTTTTCTTTAGTAGATCCATAGTGTATTTTCGTTGTAAAAGAAAAATACCTTGTTTCAATCTTACCAGTTCCATTCCTAAGAAAAATTTTGGATCACTAAGATCTTTGGTTTCAAGTTCTCTTGTGAGGAGCTCCTTTAGTAGAGCTATTTCTTTTTTGTTGTCCCCTGTGACAATGATGTCGTCGACATAAACAATAAGAATGAAGATTTTGTTGTCAAATTTTTACAAATAGAATGTGGTATGCTTGGCACTATTTATACCCGTGTTTGGTTACAGATGTGGCAAACTTGTCAAACCACGCTCTAAGGGATTGCTTGAGGTCATTCAAGGATTTGTGTAATCTGTATACTTTGTTAGGGTATGGTCCGATTCTAGATGGAACTTCCATATAGACTCCATCCAAAGCTCTGTTTAGAAAGACATTTTTGACGTCCAATCGATGAAGCTGCCAGTTCTTGTTAGCGGCCAAGGAAAGGAGGATCCTAATTGTGTTAAGTTTAGAGATTGGAGCTAAGGTCTTTTGATAATCTATTCTATAAGATTGTGAGAAACCCTTTGTGACTAGTCGTGCCTTCAATCTTTCAACTGTTTCGCCCGCCTTGTGTTTGACTTTGAATATCCACTTGCACCCAATTGCCTTTTTTCCTATTGGTAGTTCATAAATGGATCAAGTGTCATTTTTCTACGGTGCTCTTATCTCATTTACTGCTTGTTTCCATTCTGTCTGATTTAGAGTTTCATTAATGTTGGATGAGACCTGAATGTTGTCAAAGGAGGCTATACATGCTTGGTATTTTGAGGATAACCTTTCATAAGTGATGCAATTGGAAATGGGGTGCATTGTACATGATTTGACCCCTTAAAGCAATTGGTATCTCCAAATCATCTGCTGTGGGTAAATTAGACTCATGATTTAAGGTCATACCTGATTTAATATCTGGATCTGGTTTCAACTTTTGGACTGGTGTTGAGTGTGTTTTTTGTCTAGTATATACACGAACTTCTTCAGGTGGTGTAGGTTCGATAGGGGATGTGTTTATGTCAGAAGTAGGCTCAAGCACAGTGTTTGTGTTAGGAGTAGGCTCAGGCATAGTATTTGTGTTAGGGATTATTTCAGGCTCTTTGGGATGGTATTCTTTCAAGCTCTCCCCCTGAATATCAGACTTGGGGCAGTATGATGGATTTTCAAAGAATGTGGCATCTATGGAGATGTAATTTTTCTTGGTGGTAGGTGAGTAGCATTTATATCCTCTTTAAAGGGATGAATATCCAAGAAAAATGCATTTGGTAGAGCGAGGGTGAAGTTTACCTGATGATGTGTGTGGATGTGGACAAAGGATGTGCACCCAAAGATTTTGGTGTGTGGGAGTGATTGAAGAAGTTTGGTGTGTGGGAAAGATTGGAGAAGACGTTGAACTAGGCTTTGGAAGTTGATGATGAGTGATGGCATACAGTTGATAAGGTATGTGGCGGTAGAGACGACATCGTCCTAGAATATTTTGGGTGTGTGGGAGGAAAACATTAGAAAACGAGTTACTTCTAGGAGGTGTCTGTTTTTAAAAACATTCGGCAACTCCATTTTGTTGTGGAGTATCGACACAAGAACTGAGATGAATGATACCGTTGGAGTTAAGAAACACTTCTAGGTTTGAGGTGAAGTACTCTTTTGCATTGTCAGTTTTGAGTACTTGGATGAATGTATGGAACTATGTTTGGATCATGGCAAAGAGTTTTTCGAATATGTGACCGACTTTTGATTTGTCTTTCATTAGAAACAACCACGCGAGTTGTGTATGATCATCGACAAAGGTTTTGAACCAACTATTTCCTGTGAGAGTGTTGATTTGGGATGGACCCTAAACATCGCTGTGAATGAATGAAGATTTGGATGGTTTATAGCGATTTTTGGGAAGGGGACCGTGTATGTTTAGAAAGTTGGCAAATCTCACATTGAAAAGAACATACTTTTTCATTAAGGAATAGATTTGGAAACAACATGGCAAGATAAGCGAAATTTGGACGACCTAACCTTTGGAGCCATAAGATGATTTCCGCACAACTAGGTAGAGGTGAAATCTCGTGAATAATGTAGAGTCCTAAACATAGCTTAGCACCACCAATTGTCTTCCCCATGTCTGTATCCTAAAATTCACAATGATGAGGGGAGAATTTAGCACGATATTTTAAATCACGAGTCTTTGGTGTTATTTTAGCTGAACCAACACCGGTGATTTTAGCCATTGTTTCGTTAGCAACACGAATATTTGACTCGTCTTGTCGTGGCACAAAGTTATAGAGTCAAGACATATCACCCGTCATATGTTCCGATCTCATGAATCGGTAATCCATGCCCAAATGTCCTGGTTTTATTTTCAAATATCGGAAAAATACCTGAGTGGGCCACGAGATTTAAGTGGGCAGAGGAAGTAGTGGCCCCATCAAATTGGGCTTGAGGAGCACCATTTTGCCCTTGCTGGAAGTCACGACCCATTCTGTCATTTGGTCCAGCGAAGGAGGCCCATTCTCCCTGTAGTGTAAGTCTTGCATCTCGGAGGTTTTTCATAAGGGACTCAATCTGGTTTTGGAGGGCAGTGGTCGAGGCAAGCAGTGTTCCTATATGTGGAGTAGCAGTGTGCGCATGGTGGGAATGATCGGTCGTTGGCTTCCAATCGACTGACTTTCCACGAAGAACTTAGCATTTCTTACTTGTGTGGCCAGCCTTTCGGCAGTGGTCGCACTTGGGGCGAATTCGGTGAGGTTGATGCTCCTCGGTTCGATTTGCAGGACGTTGCTGGAATTGCTACGTGGAGAGAGCAGTGAGCTCGACGACTTGATGGGTGTGGTCGGACCAAGCATTACCTTTTGCCGATTTTCCTCTCGACAAATTCAGCAAATGCCTCTCACACGCTAGGCAACGGCTTAAGGCTTAGAATTCGTGCCCGCGAATTATTGAATGTGGCATTTAATCCGAAAAGGAACTTGAAGGTTCTTTTTTTAGTGACCTTTTGGTGCATCATTTTTGTTTGTCCATTCTAGTGATTCAAATGTGTTCACTTGTTGCCAGAAACAAGATAGAATGTTGAAATATTGGATTGCAGAAAGGTCTCCTTGTTTGAGGTTGTGAATGCTCTTCACAACTTCAAATAATTTAGAGGTATTGTCAACTTGGGAGTATGTTTCTTTCACCTCATCCCATATGCCTTTTGCAGTTTGATGAAGTTGGAAGTGTTCACCTACTTCGTTGGTCATGGAGTTCAACAGCCAGGTCATTCCAAGGCTGTTGTCGACCTTCCAAGACTTGAAATTTAGATCGTCGATTGGAGGTGGCTGGGTTCGTTTGTAAGGAAATCTTCTTTCCCTTTTCCATAAATAAAGATTCAACAGAGTTGGACCATTGAAGGTAATTTTGGCCATTAAATTTGAAGCTAGAGATATATGAACTGTCGACGATGGGTACATTGGTTGATGACATGATGATATGAAGAGGAGGAGAAGAAGAAAGGCAGCCAGTTAGGGGGATTTCAATAGAAAGATAGTTCCTTGGTAGAGAATTGCTCTCGTACAATGAAGAATGCCAAGAGATGTGAAAATAATAGGACTAGTGCTCTATTTCTTGCTTCTGCAAATGTACAAGAGAGATTTTATAAATACAATGTAAAGAAGAGAAAAGTAAATGAAATACATATTTCCAAAAAGACATTAAAGGAAGCTAAGGAAACCCAAAGGACATCTAGGGAAATGGGGAAGCATGCTTCATCTAGGACACGGGGAAGCATGCTTGCAATTAATATTTTATTTTCAACATGTTTCCAGCCATCTCGAGGGGGAAAAAATCTCTTGTATGTTGCTACAGCAACTTCTTCTATATGAATGCACAATGCTTCATTATTATAGCTCCTTTTGAGATTTGGTCAAAGTTATGGTGGCCGAATGCCTTTTCGTATTGTCATGATTTTGCAAATGCTATAGAGACTTGGTAGGGAATTGTAGAAGGTTTCGGCTTAAAATATCAAAAGAATAATGCATGTTTAGTCCTGCTAGTTAACACTGGATATCCAGCTAAAACTTATGCAAAGGTTTTACTCATTCTAGTATTCGTGTCTTTCTTATGCATGGTATTTAGAAACAGGCCTAACTTCTGAAACAAATAAACTTAAACGTGATGTTTTATCTTTCTTATCAATTATTATATGAACAAAAGTTGCATGTTATTGTAGTACATTTTTCCATATGTATATCTAAGAACATTCAGGAAATGTCAAATGCATCTTGTTTTTAGTTTCAGAAATAGTTCAATTTATCTTCACACCTGATGACCTTATCATGAGAACTCACTGCACCATTAGCAGACTTACTTTATGAACTGATATCATGTTATTGATAGGCTTTTCTTAATGTTGAAACGCTTCCCCGTGGAGTCAAAAGGGCGCCGAAAGAAATTACAGGAGGTATTTCTTAGCTACTAATGTTCATTTCTCTGAGCATTGGGCTATACTGATTTCCCTGTTTTCTTTGTATAGGTTGGTTATGTTACGACTATATGTTTCATCTGTTTCTTATTGAGATGCATTATGGTAAGCGTACATAATTAGACAGTTGCACTAAAAAGCTTGTTTTGCTTCATAATCTGTTTTCTAGTATATCAGATTTATCAATCCTAATTATTGATTTTGCAGATGTGCATCAATGCTTTTGATAAAGCTGCAGACTTGGATGTTCTAGACCACCCAATTCTGAACTTCATCTACTACATGGTATGATCTATATTCTTTTGTACTGATTTACACAGCTGAAGTTTGCATGATCATGTGCGTTGCAAAATCTTAGTTACAACAGTTAAGATGTGACTGATTTCAGGTGTCTCATCTTGTACGAGCAATGTTAGTGTGAATAATAACTAAGGTCTTTTTGATCATTAGAAGTCAAGAAGTAAATTTTCTGTGTTTTTAGTGTTTCCTATATGAAAACTCTTGTAGACAATGGATAGGTTAGGTTTCATATGTGTACTATGTTGGACTTGCCTGAATGTTATATGATGCTCACCCATGTCACTTTGAGAGCTTAAATTGGTCCAAAAAGTGACGTGTTGACACCTTTTGGATATGCCCAACTGGCCATGTATGGTCCTATTTAAACATGTTAGGTAAAGCCTTCTCTCAAGGTGTATAACCAGCTTGATATCATTACTCAACAACTTGAGCAGGTGCATTCTTTTGCCAAAGAATTATGAGTAACCTTCATACCTATATCATAAGTTTGTTCTATCTTTGTTTCTATTGTTGAGATTTTGATATCTTGTTCTTAACTTATAAAGGAGAATTGCAATCCATGACTTGGACTTTGCTTATCTCAAATATTTTTTATCTAATATTCTCTTTCAAATCATAACATGAATATCTATCATGCTTTAGCTGGATACACAAAAACATAAATTTAGTAGTAAGAGGTTTAGTAAAGATGATGACAATTTGTAATTTGGAAGAAGCGTATGGTGTATTGGTGTACTAATCCTTTTAAACATTATTGGATCACAAATAAAGTGGTAGTATACCTTAATGTGATTAGTGGATTCGTTGGAACATTGAATTGTTTACAATGTACATGGATATTGTATTGTCCTAGCACATTCATTACTTTGTTAATGTTATCTTCAAGAAAGGAAAGGATTTATGTGGATTATCTCACAAGCTATGTATACCAACTCTATGTTCTGCGTCAACATTAGATTTCGTCACAACACTTAGCTTCTTTTTCAACGTTACAAATTTGTCTCCGATGAAGGGGAGCCTTGGCGCAATGGTAAAGTTGTTGTCATGTGACCAAAAGTTCAAGGGTTCGAATCCTGAAAACAGCCTCTTGTAAAAAACAGGATAAGGTTGCGTACAATGGATCCTTCCCCGGGACCCCGCATGGCGGGAGCTTCGTGCACCGGGCTGCCCTTTTTTTTTACAAGTTTATCTCAGACATACAAACAAAATCTTAAAGTGGACCTTCCATCAATACTAGCCCTAGTATAATCAACATTAGAGAAAATATAGCGTTCATTATTCTTATAAAGTGATTTTTTCTATAGAGATCCTGTAATACATTGAAAAAAAAAAATGATAATCCCAGTTAGCCTCATTGACTATCCCTGGGAGTGACCAGCCCGGCCCCACAGAAGTTTCCCACCGGCCACCAGGGTAAATCGGGAAACGCACGCGACGGCCAATCTAGAAGCCCCGCATCCTTTGATTACGCCCTCCCCATTTGAAGGAAAAATTCCTGCAAATACGCCGTAGCTGGGGTTCGAACCGCGAGTGCCTAGGTGACAACTTGAATGTCCTACCGAGACACCATGCCCTGGGGACTTCTTTAATACATTGAAGGATTCTTAAGAATGTTGCTCAATGACATTTATTAGGCCTATGAATACACTCATAACACCAAATACGTAATATTTTGCCTATAATTATTGTATGAGTCTTGAATAACTAGAATGTCATCAAAGCTATCATTTTTAGATCATAGATTATGATTTTGTATAATTGGAGTCTTGACAAGTTTGTATTTAAGCATATTGATCAAGGTTGTCGAATTGAAGTTCAAAACTGTGAATTATTTTAGTGATTTTACAAATTGTGAATTGTAACTAAAATAAATAAGTGATATACTGGTTCATCTCACTTGCCTCAGAGATCAACAATTGAATATTCCTAATATAAAACAAGCATCTTGTTTTAAAATATCATTATATATGTAATATAGAAGGAAGATATTATGTCACTGGGGAGAACCGAACACGGAGGGAGGGCCTCAAGAGAACTTGCAGTGGCCTGAAGAGGATGGAAGAGAGGAGTCTTCCACCATATAGAATTGTGGTAGATTGAGATAATCAGCAGAGAACAGAGGGTAAAGGGACTGGGGTTGTTTGCATGGAAGAGAAAGGGGAGGGATGGAGAGGTTCTGATACCAAGCTCAACTTGATATTTCATTCTTATGGTAAGATAGGATTAAAATGCACGAGTATATATATTTTAGACATACTAATTCTATCCAAAATTGTGCAAAAATTAGATACATCTTGGGGACGATTATCGTAAACAATTTTATTTAGCATTATCCAACACCAAAAACTAATTTTTCAATCCATTTTAAAATCAACAACCCAGCTGTGCTTTTTTCAACTATTTATTTATATAAGCACAAGCTACCCTATAGGTCACGAAAGACCAATATTTTGCTTCATGGAATCATCAATCACATTGTAAAGTGCAATATTGAAGCTAGCTATGTGCAATCAGTTGTTATTTCTTTTATAATTCCACAACATATATGCTACTGTTATCTATTATTCAATGACGCTCGTCTTGTCTTTTTGCCTTCTACAGCTAGTTGAAATCCTGCCATCTTCCTTTGTACTCTTCATCTTAAGAAAGTTACCGCCTAAACGTGGGCTAACTCAATACCACCCGATCCACTAAGACTAGGAGATGACAGTCCTGCCGCTGATAACTAACTGTTTTCATGTTGAATTTCTCAGAAAGGAGTTGAACATATTTGGCATACTCAAGTTGTGTAAATTTTCAAAGATTTGCTTCTATGAAGTCCAGTGTGGATGATCTTTTCAAGTTTCATGTAGCCGTGTAAACTAAAAAAATTCACCTTGTAGGTTGTTGGGCTACACTAATTCTGTAACTCTGACCTTAATATTTTTCTTGTTGCATACCCGTTGGCTTTCATTGTTTACAGATACAAATGAAGTGTAGAAGTTTGGATCATGTAGAAATCATTCTTTTCAACCACACAGCTAATTTGTTTGCAGTATTCAATCCATCTTTTGTTTTATGATCCAAGTCAGATGTTGTAGTCGTGTAGAGGTTTGCTTGCAGTTCTTGCAACCAAATCTAAACTGATTAAGCACTCCAAATTATGGTACTGGTACAAAATCATCATGTAAATGATGCAAAAAATAAGAAAAGAGAAGAAAGATCTATCGGACAGACCTGATGTTCCAGAGGATGGAAGGGGCTTCAAGACAACAGCTGACAGAAGGAATTGCATTGTCGTGCTTGTTCTCTCTCGAGCTTTGTACTTTTTACTACTTGAGCTACCAGTCGTTCCTTTGGAGGGTTGAATGTTTGGTTGTAGGTGGTTCCCAGTTTTTCGAGCTTTGTAGTTTCTACTACTTGAGCTACCAGTCGTTCCTTTGGAGGGTTGAATGTTGGTTGTAGGCGGTTCCCAACGTCCTTTAGCTCATGGATGTCAATTTCATCGTTGACTAATTAATTTCACTGATTCACCTAGCAAATCAATGATTTAAAGTTTTTCAATTTGATTTTTGTAAGTATCCTAGAAAGTGGTGTATTTGTTTATGATTTATTATTTTTTTAAAAAAGGAGGAAAATAAAAAACGTATTAAAAAAGGTAAACGTAATAGTTTTTATTGTATTTTTTAATAATTAATTGCTATAACAATTGCTTGTCCTTTGCCAAGAAAAAAAAAGCGAATTTGAAATAAATAAATAAATAAATATATGCCAAATAAATATAACCTTTAATAGTTCAATTGGAGGAAAGTTTACTAACTTTTTACTAATGACGCATTATTTGAAAGGATAAGAAAGAGAAATGATAAAAAGCTTGGGCTTGAAAAAAAAAACAATAATCGCATTGAATTTTAGCATTTTAATAAATACTAATCAATCAAAACTACACTAACCCATTCCCCAAACTAAGGTACAATGGTAAGAATTGCGACGGATTTATTAGACAGCAAAGATTCAAATCTCACCCCTGGGGCATATTACATTAGGGAGTTTGAAAATTCTTAACTTGCTCGACTAGGGAGAGTTGTCATCCTTAAATATTTTGATATGAATTTACTATAGTACTTTTATGTTTTAAAAATTAATAAAATATTCTCTAAAAATCTGTAGTTGAATATCCGAATCAAAAGAAATTATTTTTTTTCATAGATACTCTTTGTCAGTAGTATTTATCAATTAAAAATAATATATTATTTAAATTTTTTTATTATATTTAATTTTTATTGTGTGATGATTTTTTTATATATGTATTTGTGATATTTGACTTTTACCTTTTGATAAGATTTCTGGATTCGCCCTTACTTCTAGGATTAGTGAGTCGAGATTTTGGTCTGATTGAGTGAATCCAATTGATACTTGATTGCATGTTCTTGGATAATATCCTTGTGAGGGATAGGTATATTTTGAATGCAAACTTCGAAAAACTAAAAAAAGATTGACACTGTTGCAAAGGTAGTTTCTTTACAAGCAAGCCAAACAAGGAATCTCCAAATAGTTTTAAAATGCCTTACTTAGCTTCCTTCTTATTGGTTTCTTTCCTCAGGGAAGAGAAATGTGCTTCGTCTTTCTGCCGGAGCAAGAAAGGGAACTCATTGCCTATAAATTGGCTCTCATGAAAATGTGCCAACCCAACCTTCCTTCTGTGTAGGCTTCAAAAGCTCTATACAGAAAACCAACCATGGCAGCCACTGCCACCACCGCGCTTAGCTTCAAGAGGTCAGACAGCATCGCCGAGGGCATGCCCGAGGCATTGAAGCAGAGCCGATACCAGATGAAGAAGTGCTTCTCGCGGTACTTCTTGTTGTGTACGGTAGTTATATCTGTTAGACATAGCTAGATGCACATGTTCTTTATCTTCCATGTGAGGTATCAGGTATGTCTCCAAGGGAAAAAGGCTCATGAAGAACCCACAGTTGATAGAGGAATTGGACAAGTCCATGGATGACAAGGTAGAAAAGATCAAACTCATGGAAGGATTTCTGGGTTACATTATTGGTTCAACTCAGGTAACAATCAACATTCATTGTGTTCTCTGTCCGATCAGCTTTTCGATGGTACATAATTTGCGAGAGCAGTACTAACAGTATTAACCGACAGGAAGCCGCTGTTCTCCCCCCTCTCGTCGCATTTGCAGTCAGGGTTCAACCGGGAATATGGGAATTTGTCAAGGTCCATTCAGAAGACCTCTCAGTTGAAGAAATCACACCTTCTGAATACTTGAAGTGCAAAGAAACTATTTTCGATGAAAAATGGTTGGTATTCCTTTTGTAGCTAAGAATCTGACAGCTAACTGCAAATTGAACAGCATTCTATAAATTCCATGGAACAATGGCAGGGCAAGAGATGTGAACTCGCTGGAAGTAGATTTTGGAGCGTTCGACCAATCAACGCCCCTCATCACCTTGCCGTCTTCTATAGGAAATGTCATGCAGTTCATATCGAGATTCATGTCGTCAAGACTCAATGAGCACTCTGAAAGCTTGAGGTCGTTGCTGGACTACTTGCTTAAGCTTAATCACCGAGGCCAAGTAAGAACAGCCAGACGATATACTCTTAAAGCCATATAATTAAAGGCTTTTAATCTGCTGACTGATGTTTTGCAGAAGCTGATGATCAATAAAACTCTCAGTACCGTGAACAAGCTTCAAACAGCGCTGCTCCTGGCTGAAGTGTTTGTCGGCGGTCTTCCTAAGAACACACCATTCCAAAAGTTCGAACACAGGTGATCTGGATACTTATATCTGAATAGAATAGGAGCTACAAGAAACAATCGTGCAGTTTTGCTAGCAAAGAAATAAGACTTACAAAATATGCAGATTTGAGGAGTGGGGATTGGTGAAAGGATGGGGCGACACGGCAGGAACAGTGAAGGATTCCTTGAATTATCTATCAGAGGTTCTTCAAGCACCGGATCCTATCAATATGGAGAAGTTCTTTGCCAGAGTCCCTTGTATTTTTAACATAGTCATTTTCTCACCCCATGGCTACTTTGGACAAGCAGATGTTCTTGGCTTGCCCGACACCGGCGGACAGGTATGTGTGTTTATGGAAGTAAATCAAAATCTGTAGACTTCACATCTGAGCTAGTGTCTTATGGCAATATGCTGCTATTTTGCACAAGGTTGTCTATATTCTTGATCAAGTCAAGGCTTTTGAGGAGGAACTGCTACAGAGGATCAAGCAGCAAGGATTGTCACTCAAACCTCGGATTCTTGTGGTAATTTAACTAGTGATGCATTGGGAAATTGTAAACCGGGAATCATAATCTAACACGAAACAAGGCTGACAAAACTTAGGCGAATTACAGGTAACTAGGCTGATACCAGAAGCAAAGGGCACCAAATGCAACCAAGAGCTTGAGCCAATTCTCAACACCAATCACTCGCACATCCTTCGCGTACCGTTCATGACCGGATCCAGTGTTCTACGCGAGTGGGTGTCTCGCTTCGACATCTATCCCTACCTCGAGAGATATGCTCAGGCAAGTCGTTCACCCTTTGGTATGAGCAAATAGGAAAAAATCATTGACCTTGTGTAATTCTCCCTAGGATGCTGCTGCTAAAATAGTTGACATCTTAGAAGGCAAACCAGATCTTATCATCGGAAACTACACTGATGGAAACTTGGTGGCCACTCTCGCGGCGAGCAATCTCGGAGTTACTCAGGTGAGCAATCTTGTATAGCATCTAATAGATGGTATCTAAAGTCTAAACTAATCACACCAACCAGGGAACCATTGCGCATGCTCTTGAGAAGACAAAGTATGAAGATTCTGATGTCAAGTGGAAAGAACTTGATCCAAAGTACCATTTCTCATGCCAATTCACAGCTGACATGATCTCGATGAATGCCGCCGATTTCATCATCACGAGCACATATCAAGAAATCGCAGGAAGGTAATTGCTATGGCATACATAGCTTGTGATGCTTTGTGACACTAGATAATAAAGGGGAAATCTTTGCAGCAAGGACAAGGTAGGGCAGTATGAAAGCCACTATGCGTTTACACTTCCGAAGCTTTGCCGATTTGCCACCGGCATCAACGTCTTCGATCCCAAGTTCAACATAGCCTCCCCTGGAGCTGATCAATCTATCTACTTCCCTTTCACCCAAAAACAGAAGCGTCTAAGTTCCTTTCGTCCGGCAATTGAGGAGTTGCTGTACAGCAAAACGGACAATGATGAGCACATGTAGTCCTCCTGTTCCATTAGAATTCTTGCATCTCTTTCTGATTTTGATTATCTGACAACATTTGGGATGGACGCAGGGGATACCTTGAAGATAGAAATAAGCCCATAGTCTTCTCGATGGCGAGGCTCGACACTGTAAAGAACATAACTGGGTTGGTGGAGTGGTACGGTAAGAACAAGAAGCTGAGGCAGCTCGTCAACCTAGTTGTAGTGGCTGGCTTCTTTGATGCTTCCAAATCGAAGGACAGGGAGGAGATTAGCGAAATCAAGAAGATGCATTCTTTGATCGACAAGTACCAGATGAAGGGTCAGATGCGATGGATCGCAGCACAAACCGATCGTGCTCGCAACGGCGAGCTCTACCGGTGCATCGCCGACACCGGCGGAGCCTTCGTGCAGGTTTGCCACCCGCACTCTGCCTGCTAGTATGGATGAGAGGTTTACCTTCTTCTCCTGCAGCCAGCTTTGTACGAGGCGTTCGGGCTGACGGTCATTGAGGCCATGAACTGTGGCTTGCCGACCTTCGCGACGAATCAGGGAGGGCCAGCGGAGATCATCGTCGACGGTGTTTCAGGCTTCCACATCAACCCCACCAAAGGAGACGAAGCAAGCAGCAAAATGGCAGAATTTTTCGAGACATGCAGGGATGACAAGAGCTACTGGAACAAGATCTCCACGGCCGGCCTCCAACGCATATATGAATGGTAACTTGCGTCGTCTTTCCAGCTTATGCCATAAGTGATCAAACTATTGGAGATTGAAGCAAAATGAACTGTAATTTGTAGCTATACCTGGAAGATATACGCCACCAAAGTGTTGAACATGGGATCGGTCTATGGATTCTGGAGGCAGCTCATCAAGGACGAGAAGAACATCAAACATAAGTACCTGCAGCTGTTCTACAATGTCCATTACCGGAAACTGGTCAGTCCGCAGTTGATAGTTGATAAGCAGTGAGGAATTTTATGAAGTTCTAATTTTTAGAAGAAATTTCAGGTTAAAGCAGTTCCATTAGCATTTGATGAAGCACAACAGGCACCACAACCTTTGGCTAAAACTGCATCAAAGCCAGCTCGAAATTTCTTCGGCATTTTTACATGGAAACCCAAGCAAAGCAAACGAATTGAAACAGCTTGATCACTGGCCCAGGCGAGTCAACAAAGCCACCATTTCATTATCTTTTGATGTTGCTATCTATGTCACTGCCCATTTGTATTAGGATCATGTCAAAACGGATAGTGTATCTCGTGCATCCACAAATACTTAATCAAACAGAATGTAAAGATAATGACTTGGAGATGGGCACGGAGTATGTCTTATATATCTGTACGCATACAATTCTCCCCAAAGTTTTATAGTATCAACCAAACATAAGCATATAGCTTAAACATGACAGTGCAAGAAATAACTTCGGCAAAATATATAGACCAGCAGAGTTATAGGCTTAACAATAGAACATGACCCTCTTGACGTTCTCCTTCAAGGCTGGAAGAGGTTTGACAGCAGCAGTACCAGGACCCCTTGTTGCCCGTGGGCCTCCAGGCGGAGCTCCACGCCCAGCAGCTGCTCCACTAGCCAGAGAGCCACTGTCTGATGTCTCAGGTTCCATGTAAAATCTAGCACGGAATGCTGCTAGATGAGCATAATAAGCAGGCGGCACTGCTCAAAAAAAAAAAAAAACACACAATTAAGCCATAAGATGTGAAAGTTGAGAGAAAAAGTCTTTAAAAAAAAAGGGTAGAATAAATACCTATAGATACAGAACGAGTGCACCTTGCATAGCTGCAAATTTATGAAGCTTCAAGACTTGGTCTAAAGGGATAGATAAAATTATAAATACCAGTAGCGAAATTGAAGAATAATTACGTGTAACAGAGGTTGTTTGTCAGAGTTTGCAGCGCATCTGCTGTGAATTTATTTTCATCCCATAAGACATGGTAATGGGCAGGTCGGCTAGTACCCTTCAAGCAAATATATGGTCAAACCTCATTGTCAAATGGGTTCACATAATTTTATGCAATAAGTACATCATACAAAAAGGTGATAGTTATGAGAAGAGTTACTTGAATGCCAGCATGGCTGCACAAGTAGAAGTCAAATTCTGTTGGATGGCAGATCTTAGAATCTACAACAGTCCCTGGAATTTAATACAAAATAGCAATGTAGTTATAAGTCAAATGACGCCACAAAATTCAATCATAACAGCGTTATCAAATAAACTAACCTGGCAATATGTTTCCACTCTTATCCACGGAGTGGTTATCATTGTGATTATTAGCAAACAGTCTGGTATGATGACGTTTTTGGACCACCACAAAAGTCACCGGAGGTTGATAGTTTGGTTCTAGAGAGGCACAGGCCTAAACCACAAATGAATTATTAGTACAAAAACACTGAAATAAGAACCTCACTACAAACAAATGAGCAAACATACTTTTCTGATTGCATCCAGTTCATAAAGTAAAACTTGATAGAATTGGCCCTCACTCACTCCATCCCTGAAAGATGTCAGTATGTTAATATAGGGAGAAGTAATTATAAGTCAACTTCCAAAGATTCATACCTGTAAAATATAATCCGTTGAGGCTTTTGTCCAGTAGCCTTTTTGAAGGAAATCAGCAGCTCTCTGGATATATCACGTGTCAGATGCTTTGTTCAGCCAAGTAAATTAGAAAAGAGAACCAACATTCTAATTAAGCACTAGTTATGGGTTGTAATTCATACTTGATCATGCCACCAGTAAGAGTTCCACGCTGAGGATCTTGCCAGACCTTACATAGATCTTGAATTAATTCTTGTCGATGGGCCTGAGCACAGACCAATCCAGCATATTTTGTTACCTCAGGCCAATCTTGAGATGCAACAACCTGAAGAACCAAATATATTCAAGAAATTGAGAATACAATGAAACTATACATAAAGCAAAGAGGATGAGACAGAATTATTCACAGCAGCAATAGAAGGGCTAGAATCTTCCCCAGGATGAGGGTGTGTTACGTCAGCACCAAATATTATAGTTGGCCGGTCAGTAACAAGGGGAATGCACCTTGACAAGGCATCCACAAGAACTGTGTTCCTTCCTCCAACCTATGAACCAAGACTTAGCAATACAAACAGACAAGAAAAACAGATTCACTTGCCACATACCTTTACATTGATCTTGAGAGCAACATTGGCAAGGTACTGTTTACTCATCTTGAAAACATGTTTTGTCAAACAACATTGTGAAACTAAACCAAGATCAGTCTCACATATCCGCTTTAAATCACCTGTGATCACCATGAAATATCATCGTACAGTAATAGAATAAGCAGTAAAAAAAAAAAAATGAAAGCTAAAAGGTTCAATCAACTGATGTTTCGCAACAAGCAATGATATCAAGTTGTATAGAAACAAGATCAAGTGCAAGACATCATACCATAAAGAGAACCATTATTATCAGGCAATACTACAATCAGCAAATCAAGCTCCTTTCCCTGAGGCTGGAGTAACTTCATTGCATCATGATAACGCACTTTTAGTGCTCTTTCAACGTGATCAGGCCGAGCACTTAAAGGAGGAAGTACAGGGTCCAGAGAAAACTCCTGTAAAACATTTAGAAAAAAATAATAGTGTGTGGGCTTTCCTTCTGATATGCTAATTCGGAATTTAAGTAGAATGTAATAAACAATGGTGTAGTAAATTGTTGAACATACCATTCCTGATATCTGGCACATCTGGGCAAGCTCCTGACAGAATCTCTTAGCAACATTATCTTGCACATTCCTTGCAAAATTGATACATATCCAGCTATTCACTCTCCCACCATTTACCATTTTCTGCAAATTTTAGAACAAGTAACAAATTAGCTTAAATCATCCAAATAACCATCTATTCTAATATATCTGCATCATAAAAAAAAAACTATTGCAACACTGAACTAATTAAAGTAAGAGAGCATTCTTACCATATCTTAGATTCCACTTTAATTAAGATGATATGTCATAATGGAACCATTACTGAAAGAAAGTAATAACTAGGCTACTTTTTGATTTTCTTAATTGGAAGGTCAAGCTACTTATCAAATCCCAACATGGATTATCAGCAGCCAATTAGAAATGAAGGAGAACCATTAACATCATAAATTAATCAAATATCTTATATTTCCTCCCTACTATTGGGGTAATTAACAAGGAATTCTAATGAAACAAATGAACACATGTCAAATAAATGACCTGAAGAATTAGATAGAATGAGATACCAGCACGGTTAAACTCATCTCATGAATATGATTGTTAAAATCTGTAAACCAAGAAATGACCAAGTTTAAACAACTTGTGGGAAAATACCGAGGCATCTTCCACTTTAAGCATGAGCTTCTCTACCTTTTGTAACTCACAGCACAGAACAAGACAATAAGTAATGAAAATTTGTTGAGTATGAAAAATTTATCAATCCATCCTATAAACTTTCAAAGAAACAACTCAAGGTGCCCCGTGGCAATGGTGCAGCGGCAAAGCACCTTCTCAGTTTCAATGCATCTAAGAATCGAGTCCAAACTTCGGCAAATTAATGGATGAATTTCCCTTAACAGATGGTTGATCTAAGAATGTTGGGCTGATAGACCGTCATTGCGAACGCTTCCCGATTTACCCTAATGAGAAACTTATGTGGGGTCGGGTCATCACTTCCAGGATTAGTCGGATTAAGTTGGAAACCTATTCCAACTTAAAAAAAAACAACTCAAGGAATTTTTTTTTTCACATTCTTCCCTTTCATTTTCCATGATTTTTAGATATCCATCTTTTCATTCATCATCCTTCCAAAGAAACAAGGTATAAAGGAGGGCAGAAGACCATGCAGAGGATCTATTTACTCTTCATTTTCACTCATCCAAAATAGTAGGTGTAGGGAAAAAAATAGGGATGACAAAAAATTTCATTGCTTCACAGTACCTTAAAATTCATTCTGACCAAGTTAATGACGAGATGGATTACCTTCTTCTCCTAACCCTCTCCGCCATATCCTTTTTCCCTCTTCTACCTCCAGCTAAAAATAGCCTAAAAAGATCAAGACTTGAGAATATTGTGATATTAAGGATTGTCTCTTGGGCTAGAGAATATTGTGATATTAAGGATTGTCTTGGGCTAAATATGAACTCATTTGTAGAATTTTCATACAAGTACATAGAAGTACCGAATGAATAATATAAGAATTGGAATAGAACATGGCAGTCATCTAGTGATCCTCTAGCAGCTAGGAGTGAAATTACCATTGATGCATTTGCCATCTAGAACATGAATGAGAAATAATTATCCTCAAATGTATTAGTCATATATTAAGTCGCTTGGAGCTAACTTAACCCAAAATTTCAAGTACATAAGCTTCAGGAAAAATACTTAATTTGCTACATGCATATAGGGAACAAAACTACATTGCCAAAGATAGTAGATTTCACTATAGCAGAATTCTATAGAAATCATTATTCAGTGCAAAACCGAGAAAAGTTGCAATCAGATGCATTACCTTGTTCATCATGTTCCACTGGCCAACTCTTGGTAGGCAATTCTTCTCTCTACCAGTATCATGATACTTAAGCTGCATAACCACAAGGTTACGGAACTTCAAAATGTTGGACCATTTTAGGACAGCAAGAGCACCAAGTCACTGGAATAATGAAGGTACAAATAACACAATTCATTTCTGTCATCTAATTACCCAAGGGGCAGGCAGCACTCGGGCCTCAACTGATGCAAGTTTCTCACTAATCTTGATCCCAAATTCTCTAGCAAAAGGATCTTCATGATATGCATTGTGGTGAACTGTCTGCACAAATTTTATATTCCAAGTTAAAGCTACACAAACCAAATATGCAAATATGTCATGACAAGTTAACTCTAGATACAACAACAACAACAACAACAACAACAACAACAACAACAACAACAACAACAACAACAACAACAACCAAACGTTATCCCACTAGGTGGAATCGGCTATATGGATCCTTTTACGCCATTGAGTTCTATCTCTTATTATATTATCATCTATATATTGTTGTCAACCAAGTCTTTTTTGGTCTTCCTCTTCCGCATTTAATATGTTTGTTTGTCATAGTTTCACATCATCTAACAAAAGCATTTATTCATCGTCTAAGTACATACATGTACTATGTTTATCTTTCTTCCACATTTAATATATTTATTTGTCATAGTTTCACATTGTCTAACAAGAGCATTTATTGATCGTCTAAGTACATGCATGTACTATGTTTATCTTAAACATGTCTCTCGGAGTTTTCTCTCGATAGATGCAATTCCAACTTTCTCTCTAATACTCATTTCTTATTATATCCATCCTTGTATGTCACAGATCCACCTTAGCATCCTTATCTCTGCAACTCTCATCTTATGCTCATGTGCTCAAGTCATAGCCCAACATTCAACTTCATATAACATAACTGGTCTAATTGTAGTTTTGTAAAACTTTTCTTTAAATTTTAGAGGTACTTTACGGTCTCATAAAATACTCAACACTCTCCTCCATTTCAACCATCATGCTTGTATTCTATGTAAGAAATCTCTCAATCCCTCAATCATTTTGTAAAAATGACCTTAAATATTTAAAAGTCTCGATTTCGGACAAATTATCATCTCTCATCTTAACAATTATCACATTACGTCTAATATTACTAAACTTAAATTTCATATATTCTGTTTTTATTCTACTAAGCCTAAAACTTTCCTTTCTAGCATTTCCCACCAAGATTTTAATTTAACATACTCCTTTACATGTTTCATCTATCAAAACAATATCATCTGCAAACAACATCCACCACAACACTATGTCTTGAATGTGTGTAATAAATTCGTCCATAATTAGTGTAAAAAAATAAGGACTTAGAGCTGATCCTTGATGTAATCCTATCTTTATTGAAAATGTTTTAGTTACTCCATCTAAAGTACTCTGGTCGTTACATCCTTGTACATAGCCTTAACATATAATTTCTCTTGGTATTCTATCATAAGCTTTTTTTAAGTTAATGAATATATGTAAATCTTGTCTTTGCTCATGATATTTTTCAATTAGTTATCTAAGAAGATATATAGCTACTATTGTTGACCTTTCAAGCATAAACCCAAATTAACTTTCGATTGATCTCTTTAATTTTTTTCTATTACTTTTTCTCAAAGTTTCATGATATGACTCAATAGTTTTAATACCCCTATAGTTTACATAATTTTATACGTCTCTCTTATTCTTATACAAGGGAACTAGAGTACTTACCCTCCATTAATCAGACATTTTTTTCATTTTCGATATCATGTTAAATAATTTTATAAGTTATTCAATACCTTATTTCCCTAAACACTTTCATACCTCTATCGAAATATTATCTGGTTCAACGGCTTTTCCATTATGCATTCCATTTAAAGCTTGTTCTACTTCTGAAGTTTAAATTCTACGATAAAAATTTAAATTTCTATACTCATTTGACCTACTTAAATTACCTAAGTTAAGTTGGTCACCTAAAC
>JBBMJZ010000027.1:2562025-2577513 GCA_037833815.1 Zingiber zerumbet
CGCGTGAGTGAGCAGAAGGGGGGTGCAAATCCAGGGCCCGGATTGCACTGAACTATGTTGACTTGTGTACAGGCACGACCTGCGCGCGCTGAATGTCGGACCGGTAGGGACAAACTTTGTCCAAGTGGAACAACTAACATTTTGCCACATATACCTTTTGCTATGTAACGTATGCATTTAATTCGAGATTAATGCAGAATCAAAATAGTCGAGTGATAATGAGTGAAATGGTGGGTGTTTCACTGCTCGGCGAATAATGGTCATTCAGGTCATTAACGCTGTCATTGGTCTGAGCTCTTATATAAGAAGATTGCGATCACAAGCAAAGAACACAACAACACAAGCAGAAGCTCTCCACCTTCATTCCCCTCCTCCTCTGTCGTGCAACTCCTGCTCGGTAGAGTGCCCGTGATAGCAATCGGGTGTCACTCAGTTCGCCGTGACCACCAGTGTTTGGTGAAGTTCACGGTCAACCGTTGTATCCTAGGAAACAGACGACCCTTGTAAGCCTCGAAGCACAGCCGGAGGTGGGGCAAATCTGTTTTAAGGAAATTGCGACTCGCAGGCCTCGGTCAGCTCGCCCGGTCGGTCTCTTCGTCCGACCGACAAACTTCTCTGCTCGCTTGACCTACTGCTACGCCCGACCTGTCTCCCAGATCGGCTTGTCTACTTCGACCGGTCTGCTGCTCGACCTGTCTGCTGCCCGGCCTGCCTCAACCTAGACCTGTTTACTTTGACCTGTCTGCCTGACTTGTCTGCTTCGACCTGTCTGTCGCCTGCCCTGTCTGTTCCCCAGCCTGCCTCTCGCCAGACCTGTCTGCTTCGACCGGTCTACCGCCTGACATGTTTGCTGCCCGACCTTCCTCTCGCCAGACCTGTCTGCCTCGACCGGTTTGCCGCCTGCCCTATCTGTTGCTCGGCCTGCCTCTCGCCAGACTTGTCTGCCCTACCTATCTGCTTTGTTCGGTCTGTCTGCTCGATCCGACCGACCTCTCTGACAGCCCAGCCTGTTTGCCCGACTGGCCTGTCTGCTTTGCTCGGTATGTCTGCTCGACCCGACTAACCGACCTCTCTGACAGCCCGACATATTTGCCTTACCGACCTGTCTGCTATCGCTCGGCCTGTCTACTATCGCTCGGTTAGTCTGCTTGACCGCTCAGTTCGCTCTGTTAATACTGTACAAACTGCCTTCATCACTTAGTAAAAATCAACCCTTATTGATAGTTTGAGATTATCAACTCAGATTATCTTAACTGTAAGTTAAATTTAATTTAAAATTTTTAAATTTAGCTAAATCTCCTAAAAATGTCCCGCAACAAATTAATTGTTTGTACTCCAAGAGAGAAACGCTTAGAAGGAATGAAATCACTTGCTTCAATGAACCAAACAGGCCTTTCCTTCGGTAAAAGCCAAGAGAAACAGTTCGATAAGCTCCATCTGATTTGCTGATGTGTGTGTGTGTGTGTGTGTGAGAGAGAGAGCGCGCGCGCTTTCAGGAATTAAAGAAAAAACAAATGTAGAAGAACAAAGGCATAATCAGTCAAACAGCCCAGTTTAATATTAATGTATGACACTCTTTACTTTAATATTGTTGAAAGAGATGAATAAAAAATTATAAATTATTGAATTTAAAATTTAGACCTAAAGTCCAGGTTAGATAGGCCTAGCGAGAAGATCAGGCTGCCAAATTGGGTAGGCTTGAGCTGTCAAGTTAGCTGAGCTGTTGAGGTAGCCAAATAACCAAGCTACTAAGTGGCTGCTGAGCTGTCGAGTGTCAAATGGGCCAAATGGCTGAGTTACCAAAGGCTGAATGATCGAGTTGTCAACTGTTGAGCAAGGAGGTCAGACAATAAAGTTGGGCTACCAATCTAGGAGGCTAGGCAGGGAGGCCAAGCTACCGACCAAGGAGACCAAGCTGGGAGGCTGGGTAGGGCGTTGTCGAATAGGAGACCCGATAGGAAGCTACCGAATTGTCAAGCCGAGAGGCCGGATAGGGAGTTGTCGAGTGGGAGATTGGGAAGAGAGCTACTAAACTGTCAAGTCGGGCAAAGAGATTAAGCAAGAAGTAAGGCTATCGAGATGGTAGGTCAAGCTACTAGCCACACAAGAAGTAAGGTCATCGGGCTGAGAGGTAAAACTACTGAGTAGGAAGGTGTGCTGAGCATTGTTGAGACCTATGTTAGATACAGTTTTTTAAAAATAGATTTATCTCTTGTTCGACAATACTTAGAGATTCACACAAATGTTTATTTTCCGAGATATAACGGTTTATCCACATTAGCAATTAAGTACTAGCTATTTGTGGCGAATTGAAACAGGGCTAGATAAGGAAATAGGGTTGCTAGATACGGAAGTAAAGAATGTTGGCAAACTCCCATGTTCCTTTCATTATGATTGATGTGCCTCGCAATTCTTGCTCGAGCATACTGATGTCGACCTTTTTGCATATCACTTGGCACATCAAAATTAATAAAAATTGAAACTCAATTAAACTAAAGAATAGAATTATAGTAAGGAGTCCCAAGTCGTATTTTTTTAATGATAACTAATAAAATATGTGTGAAACTAGGTCAAAAATAGCATCAAAGAAAGATAACTCTCATCTAAACATAATCCACTTCCTTCTAACCAAATGAGCCTCAATTAAATTCGAGAACTAATGCATTATTTAATTACATGAATCAATTTCTATCTCCACAATTCACAACCACAGTAACAATTACATTCAAAATCTCATCACAATTGTAAGAACCGAAAATAACACTCATTCTCCATCACAATTAAATTCAATACTCAACTCAATTATCAAGTCTTCAATTCTCCATCACATTTAGCTAAATTTCACCGAGATTAACAATGAAAATCATCAAGGGATTCATTCAACAATGAAGCATAAACATAGTCTCAACATATCCTATGAATCGAACAAGGAGGTTTTCTAAATCTATAAATTGAAACTAAATACTAACTTGTAAAGAACATGAAAGGTAATTTAAACTATAAATTAAAATGCATCTACACTATCAGATCTTCAGATCTGAGCAAATTATGGACAATTTAAAAGCAAAGATAAGGAAAACAAAACCTAAATGACATTCCACAACCAAACCCGAACTCAACTCCATCTCTATTGTGCAACTGAGTTTTGCTACTGGGAACGCCTCTCGAGCAAACAACAGCAACCCCTGGGTCCAAGCACACTCAGAAGATATCCAAGACTACTGGGAACGCCTCTCGAGCTCGGAATCATCTGAATTTTTCCAGCAAACGCAGAACAGAGCAAATCTTACCAATCCAAAAACGCGAAGTGAAGATGAAGATGGATTGGACTATGGAGGATCGGGGAACGCCCTAAAATACTCCAGAGAGAATAGCAGAAGCTCAGATCGGAATCCTCCTCAAAATTGATCGGACAGCTGAGAATTCTCGGAGCTTGATCAACGGCTAGATCGTCTTGAATCTGGATCAAAATTTCTAGATCTTCATCAACTGATGTGATGTGCTTCCTCTTGGCTTGGATGGATCAGATTCTTGACAGATGGCTCAGATCTCTCCGATCTTCAATGGACGGTCCCAAACACTCCAAGGCTTGATCGACTCGTTTAGCCCTAGATTTGAGCCCAAATTGTGGCCTGATCTGATCGAGTCCATGACACTTTTGATGTCTACAAAATAATAATCAAATATTAGCATCAAATAACATGATAATAAGCTAAATTGTAATTAAGTCCAAGATTACATGCAATTATGAAATGTAGAGTAAATATGACTTTAAGTTATGAGTAGACCATTAAAAATATGCATTGTAAATCAAAATAATGTAGCAAAATCATGGTTATCAAATCCCCCACACTTAGTCCTAAACGTCCCGTACAAGTAAAGAAAACTAAAAATCATCTCCACACAAAAATTCCCTAGCAATACCTAGAAGATAGTAAAAGGAATTTAACTATGACCATCTAAAGAACACAAACAATCATGAATACAATCCAAACGATAATTAGTAGGTATGGTAGTTTCAATCCAATTGAAAAATTAAGCAAGTTGCAATCTCACAAGGTATTTACATATTTTATCTCTCACGCTCAAACATGTATATAAGTGGAGCTCACTCAATGCAACTCATAATATTTCACTACCATAAGTTTGCTTATTTCTAATTCTCCATCACTATAAAACATAGCATACATGAATCAAAAAGATTTTATCAACAAGAATTGAAATGGAATCAGGAAGAACAATTAAAGTGAATGAAATAGGCAAAAGAAAAGAATTCAATGAAAAATTGAGAAGATGAGAGTATTGGAGGAATATACTTGATGAGCTGACCCATTTGATGTAAAAAGAGATGAATACCATTTGTCATTACCACTTCAAAATATCAAGCTAACCTCTTATTCAATTTGATGGTTAACATGGAATCTTGATACTCTATCTCCACATTTGATACTCTTCTTTCTTTTTTTTTCACTGTTTTTTTTTCACTTCATTCCATCACTTGAAAACATATGAAGAAGAATTCCCTCCCCCACACTTAAAATGTTGGCCGTCTCAGACAATAGAATACATCATGAGATCAACTAAGACACTCAATGGAAGATGCAAATAAACTCACCATCTAAAGCTCAAAAATTTAGCAACAACATTTACCAAATATGTAAGTTGATGTTACTTTTCAATCTAATAATAAAACATCCACTTTGCTTCATGAATTTGCATTCATAATACATCAACCATGGCAATTCAGAATTTAACAAGTGGATAGAATTAGATCATTGCTCAGACCCCCTTAACAGCAACATTTGAAGCTGAGTTACGATACAGAAATAATTGCAACATTTAGTTTCAAGAAATCAACTTCAACTTCAATCCAAGCAAACGTTAATCAATATTCAGGAAGCAATAACTACAGATTGGTATAACTCTTTCACAGTCCAAACTACATTCCATAAACCTCAATAGATCCCTTCTTTTTTTTTTAAATTTTTAACATTCTGTTCATTGGTTGCCTTTATACTTATTTCCTGATCAGCTCAAAGATGTTTTCCTATGTTTAATGTAGTTAAGGAAACAACAGATTTGCTCTTCAATAAAAAATAGAATTTCATACTGATACCATTTCTGTAGGTTCCTGATACCTTTCTCTCTGTTTCTGTGGTTTTCTCAGTTACAGGTTTCCAACAATTGCAGCAGAAAAGTTCAAGGTTTTAGTGGTTAGGCAGCATAAAGGAATAAACTGTTTGATGCAAATGTATCTGAGAAAACTGAACTAACAAGACAAGCAAAATATAATCCAATAGATTTCAGAAATTAGAACATTCCCTGGCCACAACAATGTATACCAACAACCACACCAGTTTCGACACAAAGCATTGGATCCTGTAAAACCTATCAGATTCAACAAGACTGAATTCTGGATTCTCAGATTCAACTTCAGACTTCAATTCCAGAAACAATGAATTCACTGAATTTCCAGCTTAAGTCTCGATGAGCTTCTAGTACTGCAATGGATAGAACTTTAGATGGAAAGATTTGTTGATCATAAACTGTAATAAAATTTGGCACACAGTTGCTTCATCAATTTCAGACCATTCCTTGTACATTTACATTATTGTACTAATCCAGCAATTTTTTTCTTCTGTTCTTGTATTAATTCTTCCATACACAGTATCCTCATCCAATGTCAATCAAGATGCAATTTAGATTCGAACCACTTCAAGCTGTTAAATTCATTAGAGGTGAACATCACAAAATTCCACAAAATAGTTCAAAAATCAGTTCATTTCTGAAGTCCCAGATTCTTCCAGACATATTAAGTTTCAAAACTTAGAGCCAAATATCTTCTCAGCCTGTTGCATGAAGAATTCGTCTTAACATAAACTTCATTAAATGATACATCCTCAAAAGATGGAATCCTGGTTGCTGCTGACTAAAAACAACATGAAAGCTCGAAGGGCTTAACAAAATTTCAGCAGCTTCTAGCTCTTTACAGATTTGCAAAAACACGATTTCAGAATTCTGAAGTTACTGGTTCAGTTTCTGCATTTCAGCAGTTTTTATGTCATTTCTATCCTTCTGAAACTAGCTCCCAGTAATAGCTTCTAAATCATCTTTGTATGGCCAAAGAAGCAAAACAAAATTTGTACCATAACTCAGCCCCAAACTCAAATACTTAGCTACATAATTCCAGAATTACAGCAGCAAGAAAAGATATAGCTTCCTAAATTCAAGTCCCAGGATTCGATAGTTAAGGTAGTTTCAGTTTGTATCAATGAGAATTCAATTTCAGTTGCTGTTGATCAGAATCAGCACAGAGAATTGGCACCAAACAGATCTCGGCTCACTCTCACTTAACCTCCGCATTACAGATATGCAGAATTCACACTGGCTATGCTTTACATCCTGGTACTGGTTCTTATAGAGCCTTCAAAAACTTTACAGATTAAAATTGGTTCTTTACTACATTTCAGCAGTTTAAGCATTTCTGATTTTGCCACTTGTTCTCTATTACTTATGCCACAACTTCTCAATGTCCCTTACTTAAAATTGCTTCCATGCTTCATGAATAGAACAACAATTCCGAACCTATTCTATTTCTTAATCACTTCATCAGCTACAGAATCATTACTGCAGTTCACAGCTTGTAACCACAACTTCAGCAACAGATTTCTTGTACCTTGTCTGGCTTCTGTTTACTGCATTTCTGATTTCAATCTCCAAATACTAACAGAGCTTCACAAATACTAAACCTCCATATCCGAATTCCTGTATTTCTGCGAAATTCCAGCTCCAACAGCACTATTCAGTATCAGTTTCTGAAATTCTTTTACTGCTCCATTTCCAGCAATTTAATATCCTCCATTTCTGTAGTTTTCCTTTTTCATTTTGCATTTATTCCACAGCAAAACCTAACAATACTCAGCTCAAATTATACCATCAATAATTACAGATTCAGAAATCTAACCAATCTGCAGAATGGGCAGATTTAATTCCCTATTTTTAGCTTCAAGTTTTCAGCTTGTGTCTCTGTTTTTGTATCAAATTCTCAATCTAGAATTCAGTTAAACTATGGAGATGCAAGATCTTCATTTATCAATACTCTACAAACAGCTAGCTTCCAATTTTTCAGTGAACTCACGGATCAAAAAGATTCAGTTGTCACCATTCCCCTTTAAGCTTTTCTAATTCCCATTTTCAGCAATTTGATAATTTCACCATGCTGTTCAACACAGATTGTAAAGACATGATAAGCATTGAAACACCATTAGTCACTGTGAATGCAAGAACTTCTCTGTTTTTCCTTACTATTTTGAGAGCTGGTCATAAAAGGTTGATACAACTTGATACATCTCTAAGGCTGAATCTTGTTTTCCAGCTGCTGCCTTACTGCTTCTTCTGCATTAGCTATTTCATATGCAGGATTAAAACCAAATCTTGTCTTTCACTTCCTTCTTGAACAACTTGAGGAATTTCTGATTCCAAGAAATCAAATTCAAAAAGATTGCAGCTTTTGAATCATCAGGACTCAACTTGAAAGGAAGTATCAGCAATTTGAATTGTAGTTTCTGCAGAAAAACATTGCTGGTCATGTAACAAAATTCAACAAAATCAGAACCAAAGTATCAAAATTCTATTAAGAATATCAACTTAGGTTGAGAGCTCAAAGATAATAGCTTCCAAGTGCCTCATATCTTTAGAAATAGATTCTAATTCGTATCTCATTTGATTCTGATTCTGATTCTGCAAATTCTTTTCTTTTTTCTGTTTCTGTTATGTACTTAAGTTACATGTTTCTCACAATTGCAGAAAAATCAGGTTCTATAAGAGATAATTGTAGTTGTTTCTCCACTGAAAGTTCATTCATAAAAGTCCCTTTAAACATTCCAACTCACTGATTTATAAACTGAAGTGCAGCAGGATAATTCCAGAATCAGCAATTTCTGCATTCTTCCAAGTTTCAGCAGGATGTTTTGCAGGTTTAGTATCAGAAATTTGATTTCTTGCAGCCTCAAAATTTTGCACACAAGAGACTTGAAAAAGGTAAAGCATCAAATAACAATCAAAGACCAACAACTTCACAAATCAATTTCAGAATACATTGCTGAATTCTGAATTTTGTAGCTCGATTTCAGAATTAAGGCAATTTGAGTTTCAGAAATCAAAACCTTTTCTTCAGAATTAAGGCAGCTGGTGTCGTAGCTGGTCCCGTTGGCCATCCAAGGTACGGTAGACGTGAATCTGGATCCGCCTGAAGACCCGGTCCGAGTCAAATGGCTCACTCTCAAACCTCAAGCGGTTGCGGGCCTGCCAGATGTAGTGTATCAGTGCAGCCATGGCAATGTGGCGCGCATGCATGAGTATCCCTGTCCCTCGGAAATATCTCGCATAGACCCGCAGCATCCTCCGGTAAATCGTCATCTCGTGGGTCATGTACAACCAAGCTCGGATACGATCCCATAGCTGACGTGTCTGTAGACATCCAAAGAAGAGGTGATCCTGTGTCTCCTCCGCAGTACCGCAAAGAACACAAATCCGCTCGGCATCCCCTAGGTACTCCAACCGATCCCTGGTAGGCAACCTACGGTGGGCGAGTAACCATAAGGTGAATCTGTGGCTGGGCTGGATATGCTTCTTCCATACTGTCCCTACCCACGGTATGCGGACTCCAGTATCTCGGAAGAAGTCATAGGCCTGACTGGTGCCACACCGGCTCGGGCTCTGCTGGCTAAACCAGGCCGCTAGGGTCTGCTGCGCCATCGCTACGGACCCCACTGAAGTGATCATCTGGTCTCGTATCTGGGCTATCCGCTTAAGAAGCGGAGAATCAGTATGCTTGGCCTGCCACCTCCATATGTCTGTGCCATGCAAGTATGTGTGGTGAACCCATCGAATCCAGAGGGCATCCTGCCTATCATGTATACGCCATAACACCTTCGATAGTAGAGCAGTATTCCATGCCTTCAACTCCCGAAACCCCAACCCTCCTTCTTCTTTGGGTCTACACATATCAAGCCAAGCTATAGGTGGGTGCTTGGATGTCCAAAGAAAACTCCAACATAAACTGTATATACGCTCAATGACTCCAATCGGCAATGGCAAAATCGACATCCAGTAGCACTCCAGCCCCTGCAAGACAGACTGTATCAACTGCGCCCTCCCCGCATAGGAGAGAGTGAGCTTCGGCCATGCATTGATCCTCCGACTCAAAGCATCAATCAAGGGGCTATAATCTGCAATCTTCAACTTCTCTGAGGCCAACGGGATCCCCAGGTATCTGTAAGGCAGGTGTCCCTCCTGGAACCCCGTGGTGGAGAGCAAGTCCTGTCGCACATCCTCTGCTACTCCAGCCATGTAAATACAGGATTTGCTCAAGTTCGGCCGCAAGCCTGCCATCATCCCAAAGTTCTCCAAGCAACCCATGAGAATACTGGTGGAGGAATGATCGCCTCTGGAAAGTAGCAGGAGGTCATCGGCATATGCAAGGTGGGCTATACGGAGTCCCTGGCACTTAGGGTGAAAATAAAAGTCTGCCCGCCGTGTCTGCTGACTGAGCATCCTGGCCAAGTATTCCATGCATATCCCAAATAGGTAGGGAGATAGAGGGTCTCCTTGTCGTAGTCCTCTGGCACCTCTAAAATGTCCATACATGCCGCCATTGACAGACAAGGAGAAGCTGGTCGTAGTGATGCACTCCCGTATCCAAGCAATATAAGTGGGTGGAAACTGCAACCCAGCTAGTGCCTCCAGTAAGAAATCCCAATGTACTGTATCAAAAGCCTTCTGGATGTCAATCTTCATAATGCTGCGAGGGGAGATGCGCTTCCGTGTGTAATTCCGCATGAGTTCCTGCGCTAGGTGTATATTATCCGTGATGGTTCTCCCTTTGACAAATGCAGCCTGGGCCGGGTGGAGAAGGTGCTCAGCAACATCAGCAAGTCTAGCGGCAAGTATCTTCGAAATAATTTTGTAGAAAACCGTGCAGCAGGATATAGGTCGGAAATCTGTAAGTCTACTAGCCTGTGGTACTTTTGGCACTAGTGAGATGAGCGTGTGATTCCATTGCTTGAGAAGCTTTCCATATCTAAAGAACTCTCGCACTGCAGCCACCAAGTCATCTTTGATAGTGTCCCAAGAGTGCTTGAAAAATTTGGAGCCATACCCATCCGGCCCTGGGGCTTTTTGGTCTCCAATACTAAAGAGAGCTTTTTTTATGTCCTCTTCCGTTGGCATGATTATCAAGGCTGCTTGCTGTTCAAAAGTTAGAAATTTCCCAAAAGCAAGGCACTCGGGTTGGAAAGGGGTCCTTGGTATACTAGTGCCGAGAAGCCCTTTGAATGTTTCCATGAATTCGGTCACTATCTCATCCAAGTTGGTGGTGGTAGCACCATCTCTTTTCTCAAGCACCACTATTTCTCTCCGTCTATTTGTTCTCTTGACCAAAGCATGGAAATAAGATGTATTCCGATCCACCTCTCGGAGATATCTACACTTTGCTTTTTGAGCACAAAATAGAAATTCGGCACAGTTAAGTTGGTCGGCATTCTTGCGAGCTATTTGGTAATTCTCCTCAAAAGCACCAGTAGCGTAGCCCAATTGTTGCATTTGTTGGAGTTCCTCTTGCGCCCGGTGTGCTCTTTCTTTGATGTGTTGAAAGTGGAGCTTGTTGAATTGCTTGAATGTGGCCTTTAAACCTTGCATCTTTTGTTTGAGCCGATATTGTGCTGTGCCTTCTCTTGGACCCAATCCTAGACTTGCCCATTTCTCTTCCACCACACTGTTGTACATGTCATGAGTGGTCCACATGTTGAAATATTTGAATGGCTTGTTGGTGTGGCCCATAGATCCCATAAATGTAACCAAACATGGAGTATGATCGGAGATATAGCCTGGAGGTAGAAATTCCGCCATCCCTCTTATGTCCTGCTCTAACCACTTCTTGTTAACCAAGCACCTATCCAATTTGCAAAAGACCTCGTTGTTGGACCAGGTGTATGTGCAACCCGCATGAGGGAGATCCTCTAATCCGTTGTTCATGACACAATCTTGGAAATCTGTGACTTGATAGGAGGTGACTGGCATGCCGCCTTTTTTGTCATCCACTGATAATGGTGAATTGAAATCGCCAAGCAATATCCAAGGTGTATCCATATCACTACCAAGCATGTTGAGTCCTTCCCATAGCCTCCTTCTATTCCTTATGTTGAGCTGGCCATATACAAATGTAACCATTAAGGACCTCTGCATTGCTGTGCAAGTAAGCTTCCCATGTAGGTATTGTTCATGCCATTCCAATATGTCCAAAGTAACCTTGCCCGGGTCCCAAACCACCATTATTCTGCTTCTTGTGGAGCCCTCCCGGATGTAGTGAGCTGTTTCAAGGTTCCTGAACCGTCTTAATTTTATACCTTGGAATGCTGACTCCGTTAGTTTGGTCTCTAAGATGCCCATCACCGCTAATCTGTTCTTCAGAAAGAAGTTCTCAACCTCTCTCTGTTTGGGGGCTTGGTTGAAGCCCCTCACATTCCATGATGCGATCTTCATGTGGAGGTAGACGGCCATAGCCGCCTTGCCGCTTGGTTTCTAGTTTGCACTCTATCATCCATACCATTCGCTGCGTTACTGAGCAAAAGACCAACTTTACTGACTGCTGCAGGGTCTTGCTGTTTGCCAGGCAAAAATCTGTTCTTCCTCTGTACAGTATTTCCTTTTGCTCTCTGATGTTCAGCTGGCTGCTGTCTGTGACTGCGCTGTTGCTTGCTATCCTTTTCTGTGATTGAACCAGGCTGTTGTCTGTCTGCAGTTTGCTGAATTGCAGTTTCTGTTTGCTGCGTGTGCAGGTTTTGATGATACCCAGCTGCTGGCAATGCTGAAACTAGCTCTATTTCTTGCCCAGATACCACACTAACATGTACTTGATTTGCATACATCTGTCGCTTTGCTGATTTGGCTCTAGTTTGCACTGTCCACTGTGGTTCTGAAGGTGTATCCACATCTGTGCCAGCTTCTGTACCACCAGAATTACTGCTGCCATAACTTGTATCAAGGGATTCCTGCCTTGGTGACGAGCAATCACTGCCTTCAACTGAATCTGACCTCTGTATGCTATTGTAAACTGATTTGCCTTTTGCACTGTCACTGGCCATTGGCTGAATTTCTGCATGTTCCTGATACATGGCTTTTGGTGCAAGTGCAATCTGTTTCTCTGCTCCACACTGCAGTTCAGTGCTAACTTTCTGCCCAGCTGTGAATTTGCCTCCTTCTGTTTGATTTGGCCCAGCCATTGGTGAGCTGCTATGATTGTGGTGGTTTTCTGTTGGTACATGAGTCTTGATTTGGGAAAAGCTGGAGTGCTGGATGCAATCCTGTAACATGTGTTGGTGCAAATCAAGAGACCTGTTGAGGTTCTGTTTTTTCTTGTGGCTGAGTTTACACTGTGCAGTTTTCAGCCCTTTATTGGTCACTTTGAAACCCACTCTCAGTTGTTTCCTTCTAAGTGCTGATTGGAATGGCTTGCTGTGAGGTGAATAGGCCACTTCTGGTGCTGCTTTAGCTGGTGACTTGTCTCCCTGCACAATTTCTGGCACTAGCTGCGTTGCCTTGTGATGCCTGAATTTAGTGCCAGCTATCCTCCCAGTGACTTCCTTTACTGACTGATACCCCTTGGCACGCTGCAACCCTTCCATTGTTTCAGCCACATTGATTGGTGGTACACTGCAACTCTCTGGTGGCACAATACTGCTTGCCCCTTCAGTTACCTTCCTTGACAGACTTTTGCAGTGCTGCTGTGAAGTTGTAGCAGTCTGAGGTTGTTGCAGATACGGGGATGCAGCTCGCAGCACATTAGTGATACCTTTTTTTTTTGAGATCGGAGCAAGTGCAGTGCCTCCCTTTGGTTGTGGCTGTTTCTGCATTACTGATATTTTGCTGTTGACTCCAGCCTTTGAAGAGTTTCTGCAATTCTGAATTTCCTTTGCATTCAGTGGGTCTGCTGCCATTGTATTCAGTGAGTCGGCTTCCACTGTGTTCAGTATCTCTTTGCCTGAAACTGTATTGCGTGCCACCAACCTCTGAGATTGCTGATGTGCAGCAGCCTTTTTTGAATCCTTACCTTGCCTGCATTGCAGCTGCACCTTCTTTACTTGCACCCTCTTCTTTGATGGTTGTTGCTGAAGAATTGACTTCTGATACTGTACCGTGACAGTCTTAGCTGCATCAGTTGAGTGCGTGCCAGTCAAGAGGCAGCCTTTACCAGAGAGTACGATGTGCGTTGTGCCTAGCTCTTCTGATACTGGAATTTCCCCTTCTTCAAGGCTGTCAGTAACCGCTGGTTGCAATGCTTGTAAGTCTGAAGGATTTGCGATTGAACAATGCTTATCCTGAGCCCTCCTTACAGTGTTTGTCACCCTAGCTGCTGATTCTGATCGGCGCTGTTGCTGTTTGGGACAGTCTAACTGATAATGTCCTAGCTCATTGCATATCAGACACAGTTTGAGCACAGCTTCAAATCTGATTTTCAAGTCTAGCTCTCGTCTGTCAGGCAGTGTTACCGGGATACTCTCTGGCAATGGCTTCGTGATATCCACCTCCACTAATACTCTCGCAAAACTGATTCTATCCTTGTCTTTAGTGACACGATCAGTGTATAGCGGGTTGCCAACCATTGATGCTACTTTGCTGAGACCTGAAGGAGTCCAGCAATCCAGTGGCAGCCCAAAGATTTGCATCCAGAGTGGTATCTGAGTTTGCGGCTCGATTTGGAAGCTAAAACATGGCGGCATGAGTTTCATGTATAGTGGGCATCCATGTACAACATAAGGCCCGCCCTTCAGCACCCGATCAGTGTCCTCCTTCGTGTCAAACTTGAAGACTAGCCAGAGGGTGTGATGATGGAACAGTTTGTGTGGTGCCCTCCAGCGCCGCGTGAGTTCCATCAGCGCCCTCCAGCCTGGGAATCTGCCAACAAACCTACCTATGAGGCAATGGCCCAATGCACTCTCAATTGGTTCCATGTCATCCGCTGATAGTACCGCCCTGTTCCCCTGCCCCTGCATCCTACTAAGTGCCATTTCGCCGCTACAGTGGCGATTGTCTTTGAAAAGGTCAGTCCAGCGCTTGGCAGGTCGCGCGTTGTTCGGATTCTCTGCAGCATCCTTAGACCTCACCGGCCGCCAGGCGTATGCACGTTCGCCAGTAGCCGTCGGACCCTTGGCCGGCGCTGGCCCGGCCATCTCCCCTGCAGGAGCAAATAGGGAAGATGAACAGTTTAGTTAACTGTAGCCGTTAGATTTCAGGGTTTTGACTCGGTCTTCTGAGGCTGTAACCAACGGTCCAGATTTGGTCAATCCTCCACTGTTTCACTTATGTTGACCAGAGGATGCAATTCGCAGCACAGTGTAAGTTAATTTAAAAGGGTCGCGGATCTCGCATTAATGGGCCCGTACCCGTTTAACTGATCCGCAATCTATTTGAAATTTCAACTTCACACACCTAACGCCTTTGGAATCCGCGCATCCCTGTCATCATCTTGCCAGTCTCTGATTGGGTGATCCAAAGTTTGTAGCAATGAACCGTTGGCACAACGGTCGGCGGTCAACTTCGTCTTCCTCGTTGCCTCCGTCCACAGCGCCGGCTCCGGTATCAGATGGAGCTTCTGTTGCAGCAAGTGGCGATTCTGAACGAGCTATGGAAGGGGGGCTGCCAGTCCGGTGGTGTCAATCTCGCTTCCGTTGGCACGCCAGTCGCTAGCCCTTAACCCCTATTCCAAACTGTGTTTCCAGTAACGGCCATCGTCATTACACGACGTACTCGTTCCACCAGTCCTCAGGCCTCCGGTCCCTCACTCTGTAACCTATGTCGCCGTCCCCAGACGTGACGGGAGAGCAGCGCTCTCTGAACAAATGTTAGCAGGTAAGTCCGAGAGCTGTGACCAGCGGTTGGGCAGGGCTACAGGAGCTTCCAGCTACAACCCAATGGCATCGTTGCAGTCCGTGAGGCCAGTAGCGCCACCAGAGAGCACCACCAGTGATAATTTGCGCTTCCCTATACTGTGCTTCTGCTATCCCTTCCGTTTCCAACTTTGCTTCTTCACTTCCACTCTCACCGATGGGGTTTGACCGGAATTCTAGAGAGACGCCAGAGCCTCTCTCTCTAGAACTCACTTCGACGACACGACTACTGAGAGCTCTTTCAAGATTTAGATCCTTTGATTGTTGGTCACCGAAACGTTGAGAGTTCGCCGGAGATGAAGAAGTTAGGTTTTTATATCTGAAAATGGAATGGAAGCGTCGGTGGAGGAAAATGCACAGTGCGATGTCGCGAGGAAACCGAGCTCGGGGAACCACTGTAGCTTCTCGCGGCTTTTAAACCACTCCTTCTCTGATCAGACGGTCCAGAATGTTTCGAGCTTGATCAACGGCTGGATGAACTCAGATCTGGATCAAAACCTCTGGATCTTCATCTACGGCTGAGATTTCCTCCTCATTAGGTTG
>JBBMJZ010000027.1:2592270-2605416 GCA_037833815.1 Zingiber zerumbet
ATCAAAAGTGTTAAGTTCCGCAGGCGATCCAAGTCTAAACCTATAAGAACAGATAAGTTAAACTTAGAATCAATAGTATTAAGTTTCGCTTGCGATTCAAGTTTAACTTCTAAAGAACACATGGTAGCTTAGAAAGGTTCAGCCCTTGTACAAAATTTTTGTATAGAGGAACCATTAGGTATTCCGAGTAGCAACCAACAATTGTGTCACGGTTCTCCAGGTGGTGTCCAATCAGATGGAGGCCATTGAGGATATCTTTGAGTCGTGCGTGCAGTTGGGTGGTCATTTCTCCGGGAAATATTTTAATATTAAATAAATTATTTAATAAAAGATCTCTCTTATTTACCTTTGATTTGTCGATTCCCTCATGTAATTTTACCAAGTGATCTCAAAGTTCTTTTGCGTTGTCGTAAGGCCCGACTCGGTTCAGTTCATCCATAATGAGCCCGCATTAAATGGTGTTAATTGCCTTGTAATTTAGTTTAGCTTTCTTGATTATTAGGGGAGTCCAGTTTTTAGGTTTTAATGGCTTCCGTCTTCCATTGGAGGTGTGTATCCTTTTAGTATGGCAAACCAAAGCAAGATGTTGGACTTGATGTAGTACTTCATTCTATTTTTCCAGTAGTTGAAACTTTCCCCTTTAAATAGTGGGGAACGTACAGTGTTGTAGCCCTCTTAGTAGGAATTTGACATTCTTGCAATCATAGAATTAACAAAAAGAATTTCCAAGACTCTCGTCTTGGAATTAACAGTATAAGATAAATGAAATAAGCATATAGGAAAAAGAAAAATCTTTTTAAAGAATGAAAAAGGTTTTTTAAAATTGCTCTAAAAACTGTTAAGTAAATTCAGAGTGACCTACTTTGATATTAATTGATGGATCGAAATGAAGCGATAAGGGAGGGGGCGGTGGTGAATATCGCTCATTAAAAACTTTTTTTTGTATCGATTCACAAATCAAATATTAAAGTAAGGCAGCGAAAAATAAGATAGCAAAAGGAAAATAGGTGACTCAGGTAGTTACTTAGTTCGGAGCCTATGTCGACTCATACTCCAAGACCCACAATCCTTGATCGTACCGTTGGACAATTCACTATAACTTTTCTTCCCAAAATCTTCGGAAAGAAGCAATTCATACAATGCAACTAGAAGATAGTAACACACTACTATCTTCTCAAAATTAAAGTAATGCAAGCTAATAAAAATATACAGACAAAGAGTAAGAAGCGAAGTTTGTTGGTAATCCTTAATGTAGCAGCTTGCACGTGAAGATAATGCGCAGAATATTAGAAGCACAAACAAAGAGCTAATTCGGAATAGATCTAAAAGTTGCCTTGGCTCGGACCTCAAACACCTCTTATATAAGTCACGTTCGATCAACTAAAAATTTATTCGATCAACTAATCATTTCAGTCGACTGATCCTCCTATCGGTCGACTGAACCACTTGCTTTCTTTCTTCGCTCATATTCGATCTTCAAATATTTATTAGCATTAATTGATCAGTTGATCAATCACTTGGTTCAATCGACCGAACAGAGTAGTTTCCCTATTCGCAGAGATTTGAAATTAATTCGCCATTAATGCTTTTATTGTTCGGTTGACCAATCGGCCTAGCTTCCATGTTTACTTTGGTGCGATCTGATTTCTATTCTGTATGAACTTAGTTCGGTCGACCGATCCATAGGTTTGGTCGACCGATCATACCGGTTCCTGCAAAAATAGTGTTAAACAACTATTCCTGCAAAATAAAGTTAGAACAGTAATATATGATGCACGAGTAGTAATTGACAGTAAAACTGTCTTGATCTTAACTTGGAAACATTTTCGGTTTCTTCAATTGGATCAGCGACCTAAGATTGTTCCTTTTTGGAATATGACCTCACTGTCGCTCCTCTCCAATTTTTTTACCTCAACCTACCTGTTAAACATTAGTCCTCCATACCTATTTGGACTTTACCGCTTAGCATCAGATTAGCTCACCAGGGCTTCCTCTCGATACCAGATCCTCCAGACCTATCGAACTTCCCTCCCTACCAAATGTCAAGTCCTC
The DNA here is from genome assembly GCA_037833815.1 of Zingiber zerumbet. Taxonomy (NCBI): domain Eukaryota; kingdom Viridiplantae; phylum Streptophyta; class Magnoliopsida; order Zingiberales; family Zingiberaceae; genus Zingiber; species Zingiber zerumbet. The sequence continues at coordinate 2,594,323 of JBBMJZ010000027.1, forward strand.
TCAACCCACTTAAACTTCCTGCCTGGCTTCCACAATCTGTTAAGACTTTTCCAATTGAGTAAACATCATGCACACTTAGTTAACTTGTTAGATCAAAACAAGACTTAACTTGAACCTTTGACAACATCAAAACTTAGGTTCGATTCTAGTGCACAATGCACTAACATGAAGAGGACGAAAGAGAGAAGGAAGTCAAAGAGATCACAATAGGAAGGCAAAGTGTGATCAAAGCGAATAGTTAGACGAAGCTAGGAGATAGAGAAGGCAGATAAGGTAAAAGAAAGACAGTCAGAGAAAATGATCCTAGGATTTCGATTTCACCTCTATGCTAGCAAACATTTGATTAATGTCTCATTTCTTATCCTCAATATTGGCTTATGTAGGTAGATCATTCTATGGTATTCAATGTGAACTTTTGCTTCTACAACAATGTATCGCCCCTAATCATCATCTACTTTCGAAAGGATTGTAATTAATGATCATAACCTAGGGGGACCCTGTCTCTAGATCTCACGACCTCTACTTACCCTCTTTTCCTACTACATGGCAACAAATTGGGTTTGATCTATTAAACTCGATGACGGCCTAGGGTTCCTTGTGGCATACCGAGGTTGCACTTTCATATCCGACTCTCTGTGTCTTGATTTTCTACGGGTCAGAGGATCAGGTTCTCCTTTCAGTTCATCCTCAAACCCTCGTAGGATACTAATCTCATGTTTTTGGCATCAAGATTATGTTAACATAATATATCCAGACCACAATCCAATACATCATAGAAACAAGGTAAGAAAACATGCATAGATCAAAGAAATAGTATCTATATTACACGGAGGTTACTCCTTAATCCTAGAATCTAGGAAATTACCCCATAAACAAGGGGTTATAATCACCAAACATGATCAACAATCACAAACAAATAGATTCGAATAAAAAAAATAAAGAAGAGGAAGAAAAGCTAAGGATTGCTTGTGAATCTTCTTCCTAGTTGCTCCCGATCTCTCCTTGATGTATAAATGGATCCAGAACGCCTTCAAGACTCCTCGTCTAGTCTTCTTGGGGTCCTTAGATGACCCAGATCGAGATCCCCAATCCAATGGAGAAAATTCCTTTAGAGTGTGTTAGAAAATGAGTCATTGACATGGGTTGTGCTGCTTGGCACGAGCGCCCGTGTCAGGCATGGAGGCATTAGATCTGGCAAGCCACAGCCAGTGTTGCTAGGCACGGATGCCCATGGTAAGCTGGCAGAGCCAGGCATGACCCATGCCGCTGGGCACAAAAAGGTCGTGGCAATCCGGTCGAGCGGGACATGCCCCATGCGGTTAGGCACAGCTGGGCACGACCCGTGCAGCTAGGCACAGTCACTCATGTCCAAACAGGGCTTCTTCCTCTTGTTCTCTTTGCTTCTCATTTTGCTCCAACCTTCATTTCTATTATGCAAAATATACAAAAACAGTATCTAGGAGTAATAAAATATAAAAATGAAGCATAGAATCAAGATATTACGAATCATGCCTGCAAAAGTAGGTCGAATGTAGCGGGAAAACATGATGAAAATCCTATATACTTTACACTTATCAAATTCTTCCAGACCAAATCTTTGCTTGTCCTCAAGCAAATATGAATCCTAAAAGAACATATGAACAATATCCCTAATTTCCATGAACCCCATCTAGTCCTATCAAATTGTATCATCTTATAGCACAAGTACTCAATTAGTTTCACTAAGCCTACAAGCTAATTAAGTACACAGTGCATGGTTTGTTCCTAGGATTTTGAATTCTTTCCTAGTTAAGTCGTCATTCAATTGTGTTCCCAAGGGTTCTGGCGTTTGACACTTACTTGCCATACATGAGGTTCATCCCCTCTTCCTGACATAAAGTCTCAAAGGCGTGCTCAGTGATGAGAGAAATAGATATATCTTCCGCAGTGACCTAACTCGGTCTCAAACGAGCATCCTATCCTTTCCACCCACAATAACTATTTTTTATCCCTTTATTTCCTCACATCTTTTTTTTTTCTCTTGCACCTTAGTTTTTCACAAGTATTTTCCTTCATTTCATTTCTCTTTCATTTTTCTTCTCACATTGGACTTTTAATTTTTTAAAATGAGCTTACACACACCGAGCATAGTCCAATAACTAAAATGTTGGGAAAAGGAATCACCTATGATCACCTTGGTACTAGTCCAACTAAAGGAATCATGACAAGCTTGTACTACATCCTATATAAACAAATCATTAGTGAAGTAAAATATCAAATTATTAGGTAGGCTATCGTGAAAGCAAATCAACTCAACATGCTTTATCAAGGCTCTACCAGGGGATAGGAAAATACGAATCACCAAAAATAAAGGAATATGTTCACACGGGATCAACAAAATTTAATCACATAAATCATGCTTTAAAGGACATTTAATTTCATGCTTTACATGCTTCATGATCATTCAAAAAAATAGCAACCTAAAAAATTCTAACTCAACAACTAAAAATGCAAACATACTACAGAACGAAAAAGTAAAGTTCCTAACTACAGGTGTCACAAAATAATATGTACAAAGAGAGCTCACCATTACTCAAGGTTGGTCACTTGGAGGAGGAAAAGGTGGGTAAGGCCCCCCTCCATCTCTGCTTGATCCTTGGTAGTTGTATTGATAGTGCCAAAGGTATAAGTGCCTGGTTTGAGCAGATGTCGTCTTCTATATTTCACGGTGGCCTTGGTCATTGCTTTCTCTGCTCTCCCATGAATTCCCTCATCTCACTTCAAAATTTCCTTTGGTCTTCCCATTAACTTCCCTCCTCTTTGTTTCATCTTGGAAATAAGAATGACCTCCTGATAATGTGCGTTTGCTCTTTGGAAATATCCTTCCAGACCTCCAAATCCACTAGTCCAAGTTCCATTTTTTTTATTTAAAATATTACCTCATGGTGACTTGCTCTGCATGAATATCATTAGGACTAGTGTGGAAATCAGAAAAATCATATACACGAGGCTTTGAAGAGTGCTCAGAGTGAGGAAAAGAAGGCTTACGCGACTCAGTGTGGAGATCCCTATCCATGGGTGACCTCTCTTTGTTTAGGTGTATAATGGGAGCGCGAGGTCTCTTGGAAGGAGGCATAGATAGCTCACTGAACTGAGGGATTGATGGAACTCATATTAGCCTCCAATTTATGAGGTTGGTCATAGTGGTGTACTCAGTATTTGACAATTTAAATGGAACTCTATCTTTAAATACAAATCCATATGACTCTCCATCGAGAATAATCATCCTAGAGGCCAAACATGTCCCCATATCAATGTTGGAGTATCCATCAATAGCCTTCAGTCCATTCAAATTATAATCCAAGTTTTGAGAGATGTGGGTGATATACCCACCAATCATAATAATCCTTGAAATGGCTTTCCCAACCTTTGCTATGTGTCTGATAAAAAGAGATCCATAGTTAATGTCTCCTCGATGTAGCATCATCCAAATGCACAATAGCTCATCGGATCTAACTGTTGGGACACTTCGGAGCTAGAGGGGGGTGAATAGCTTCTCACGTTTTGTTGATGATGATGTTGCAGCAGATAAAACTCGACTCAAAAGCTCTCTAACACTAACAAGAGGATTTACTTGGTATCCACCTCAAGAAGAGGTGACTAATTCAAATATCTGGACCTCACTCACACATCCACTAAAAATACACTCCTTCTCAAAAATGCTCCGGAGGTGGAGAAACCTTATATAAGACTCTCAATACAACAAGAGGAAGAAAGAAACAAATATAAATAAAATCTTACAAGATTTACACAAACGAAACCCTAACTATCTTCTTTTTCTTGTTTGGGAACACCTCTTGACCTTGGAAGTGCATCAACACTTTACTTTAAGAAGTTTCTGTTGGTGCGGCGGAGGCCAGCAAAAGGGGGTGAATTGCCTGAAAAATAAAAGTATACCCTCCTCGGAATTTTCAACTCAAAAGTGCAATAGCAATAGTAAAATCACAGAAATAAAGAAACAGAAATGAAACCGAGACTCAATAGTTAACCTGGTTACAACCAAGAAGATTGTTAATCCAGGGCGATGAAAAGACGCACTAGAAAAGTCTCCTATACTGAAGGGGAAGAAGCCTTTTACACACTAACAGCTCAGAACTATTACTAGGAATGAATACAGAGTTGATTGATCAATTGATGAATAATTCCTACCTCCATAGGCCTTTATATAGCCTCTGGAAATTCTATCTCATATGTTCAAGGCGCCTCCAATAGAGGTCCAAGGCGCATCCATCGAGTGGGCAGATAAAACTTTATCCGAAAGCTCAACGACCACTTTGGCCAAGTCCAAGGTGCCTCCAACAAGCATTGAAGGCACCTTTAAGATGAAGGCACCTCCAAGCTTGATGAAGGCACCTTGAGCTTGAATTCCAGCTCACTTGTTCAGCTCCATTCTTTTAGGTGATTCCGACCAACCGAAATAGGGCTCACCCGAACCTAATTTCCGGTCTTCTCCTCAAGTAGCCTTCCTCTCCAGCTTAACGTCCCTTGAACGCCACGCACGTTCTTCTCGCCCACCGGTGTACTCTTCCGCAGCTCTCTCGTCCTTCGGATGCACCGAGCCCGTCGGCTCTCTTCCTGTGTCGTCCTTCTCGCTAGTTGCGTCTTCCGCTCAACTTCCTGCGCTCTTAAGCTCCTGCACACTCAGACACAGGGATCAAACACAAAGCATGACCTAACTAACTTGGTTGATCACATCAAAACAACCACGGGGTCCAACAGTTTTAAGAACTTGTGAGATTGATGATGAGAGTGGAGAAGAGAACCGTGTGAGCACTGCTGAGAACCGAGCTTAAAAAATCCTTTTCTAGAGTTACCGTTGACGCCTTAATTGATTAAGAATCCCACTAATCGATTACCACGTCAGCAACCTACGTAAACGACTATATTTGCAACCTTAATCGGCTACGCTAGTTGATTAGGTATTGCTGAATCGATTAGCTAGATCGATTCAGCAACAGTCTGTTCAATTACGAGAAATAGCTTAAGCAATTAGCTTGATCGCTTAAACTTTGAACATAACCATTCTGTTTGAAGCAAAAGTCACTATAAGTGATTACCCTAATTGCTTACGGTGTCCTAATTGATTACACCAATCGATTAACGGACCTTTCTCGTGATTCCAAGTTTAAGCAATTATCTTAGTCGCTTACGCTATTATAATCGACTATCTTAATCGATTACCAAACCTTAACTTTCCAAACCGAAGTCTAAAATTCTTTACCCAACATCCGGTCAAGCTTGACCTGTTAAGACTCCTTATTGCCTAGCTTCTGGTCAACCTTGACCTGCTAGGACTTCTTCACCAAATGTTTGGTCAATCCTTTGATCCACTTGGACTTTTCTTCTTATGCCAAGTATACGGTCAATCCTTTAACCTACTTGGACTTCCCATCACCAGGTGTTCGGTCAACCTTGATCTACCTGGATTTCCACTGCCTGGCTTCACTGACCAGGATTTCCTTCTGCTTAACTTCACTTACTAGGGCTTTTCACCTAGCTTCACTCACCAGGATTTTTCTTATGCCTAGCTTCACTTACTAGGGCTTTCCAACTGCCTGGCTTCACTCACCAGGGCTTTCAACACCAAGTATCCGGTCGACACTGACCCAACTGGATTTTCGTCTTCTGCCAACCTTTCCGTTGGACTTGCCCTTACTTAACCTCTAGTTAGGACTTTTCAATCAAGTATCCGGTCAACCTTGACCTATTTGACCAATCTTCACACACAGGTAATTACAACTGCAATCTCCATATATTGTCAAACATCGAAACACAAACATCAAGACTTAAACTTGAGCCAACTCAATTTCAGTCAACCTGGTCAACCTTGACCCTGGGATATTGCACCAACAATCTCTCCCTTTTTGATATTTGACAATACATTTAAGTTAGACTAATCTCATAGCCTCAACTTCTTCTTCATGCCAAATCATGAATGAGGTTTCCTTCATTCTCTCTCTTTCCTATAGGGCAAACTCTCCCTTTAAGTAATGAAGGTCTAACTTAAACCCTACATTCTTCTCCTTTGGCACACATCAAAAACTCTCCCCTTAAAGAGTTATTTATTCGTTGTTCACAACTTCACATGTTGTTCACAACACCGCAATGAAGGTCCCATACTCTTCATTATGTCTCATGCTCACCCTTGAGCATTAATAACAATGAGGGTTTCCAACCTTCAATTGTTTCATAGATGTCAACTAATATGTAAATCATGTTTTCAAGGAATAGCTCCCTCTTAAAACATTCTCTAAATTTCTGTCATTGCACCAATAATAACTTGGAAATCCTAAACCTTTAGGAAACCCAAAGTTTTAGGTTATGAGTTTCAACATTCAACTTTGAAACTAAACCTCATCCTAAACTCCAACTTAGTCTTCTTTAACCAATCCTTTCCTATTTCAACAATAAAACCATCCTTAAATGCTTATCTAAGCACTTCCTAGGGTTAGGAATGGTTAACATCACTAAACACGGCTTGCTCAACTTAAATAAACCTAGTTAAGTTGAAATCAGGCTCTTAAGCACTTAAAGAAGGCTCTTAATCGCTTAAGACCAATTGTAATCGATTCAAGTTAGGATTCAGCTGATTCTCAGGTGTTAATCGATTTATGTGATTGATTAAACTCCTTAATTGATTACTGTAATCGATTCCGTGAGCCATTGTGCTCATGGAAAGTCTCCTAATCGACTACCTTAGTAGATTAAGATGTGGTAATCGACTAGCCTAGTCGATTACCATTTCTGAAATCGATTTCAGCCAAATTTTAGAAATGTCCCAAAAATTCTATAAAATTCTAAAAATCATGAAAATATATGTAGACATTATTTAAGATATATACTATTATAGAAAAATAGTTTTCTAAGAAAATATATCATATTTTCAAAGATTGACACAAAACTTGACACCATTGAAAAACTTCAATGTTTCTTCCTAGTTTGTGTCTAACTATACAATGATGATTCTTATAAAAAAATAGCCTTCACCAAGGTTTTCCAAAAATATTTTGAAATGATTTTCAAAATCAATTTCCAACCATATTCTTTGGGATAAATGCACATGACTTGTACATTAGCTTTCCCTATTATTGGATACCACATAACTATGTGTTTTAATGAAGTTAAAACTCAAAAAGATGCACTAAATCAATATATTGAATTTTGTTCATCCTCCTAACATGTCACTCGTCTTTAATGTGCAATAAAACACATGCATGTCACCTTATGGTCTTTGTGAGATGTAGACTTTGGTTTTGTCATAATCTAAAGGATCGTGCATATCTATCTAGGCATTGTTAAATTGATCATCCACCTAGAATATCACTTGTTGATAAATGTAATTGTCCTTGATTACAAGGAATTTAAAATAATACATGATGATTTATGACATACATCAAAATGGATAATTTTTTCAAAAGAAAAACTCTTTTAACTACATGATGTATGTATAACATGACATGACATTTTTATATTTTTCATAACAAAAATAAATGTAAAATATGATGTCATGGCATAGGATAGGCAAACAATCATGGAAATTTAGTATAAATAAATATACCTAGATTATCTATCTAAGTAATTCTAAGTGTTAGCTAATTTGAAATTAATCCTAATTTACTCCCTTTTCCTTCTAAGAAAATGTCAAACCCCAACTTGATATTTCTTTTACCTTTTTCTTATTTGTGTCAATTTAAATTAAGTCTAATTCTTCAAATTTTGACATATTTTACTCTTCAAAAGAGTAACCATTTAGACATTCTCATTTTAAAGAAGTACAACTACCTTGAAAATACACTCCAAGTGTCAACTTCATAAAAATTGGGTTGACTATCCTTCCAATTAGAGTTTACACTCTCTAAACTCATCTAGGGTGTAGAGAATACACTCCTAGGAACCCAAAATTGATCGGTGCTCCTTGGATGTTTTAGGTATTCACTAGGGATAACTTCCCTTGATACTTTCCTAATGACCTTCCTAGGCTTCTTGGAAGCCTTGGTCACACTTATCTCTTGTAGGTCAACTCTAGGGATAACTTCCCTTGTGACCTTCTTAGTAACTTTCTTAGGCTTCTTAGAAGCCTTAGTCATGTTGGTCTTTACAAGGTTTATTCTAGGGATGACCTCCCTTGTAACCTTGGCTTGACCCCTAGACTTAGCGTTGGTTTCATAACTATATGGAACCCTATGATATGAGTTCACATCCTTCCTACCTTTAAGTTTGTAACCCAAACCTCTATGACCATTGGATGACTCTTGCTTTCCTAAACCTAGGTTTTTATTCTTGGACTCTTGTTCTTCATTTGTAATTTTTCTAAGGGTCCTCTCTAATTTATCAAGTCTTGACCTCAAGACTTGATTTTCCTTCCACAAATCCTCAACCTTAAAATTTTCATTAAAACCTTAATTTTTCTTTTTCTTAGACATATATCTAATTTTTTTAGAGTTATTGCCTAATTGGTTATCTACCTTTCTATCCTTAGATAATGTAGTCTTAGCATAATATGCTACATGTTTTTCCTTAATCCTATCATGCTTCCTATTTTCATGATAATGACATTAAAATGATATAAACTGGACCTAGTATGCCTTTTATCATGTGTCAAAGGAATTTGTTTAATAAATGATACCTTGAGTTTCCCCTTAAAAGCTCCCCCTTGACTTGAGCTTGCTCATTTGACTTTGGCCATATTCTTCTCCTTTGGATATGGATTTTGATAATGTCCATTTTGTTTACACAAGAAGCACATAATGTGATCCTTGCCCTTGTGTACCATGAGGTCGACCTCCTTGGGCATCTTCTTGGCTAATTTGGGGCACTTACTATTGTAGTGCCCTTTTTCCCTACACTCAAAACAAATGATATGATCTTTATTATTTACAATTGAAATTTCTATACCTTTACTTGAAGGGATGACACTTTCTTCATTTGATTTGGATAAACAGACTTCTTTTTGATCAAACATTAATGTCCCACGCTCCCCCTCAATTCTTGAGGTGGAGGCCTCTTCATCCTCATCCACATGAAATAAGAAGTATACTCCTTTGCCTTTGTCTTCATGCTCTCTAGAGGATGACCCTTCTTCTTTTGATGTTGAGCATCTCTCAACTTCGGATTCCTCCTCTTCTTGATCTAATGAGTTGCCCTCTTTGGATTCTTCTTGATTTTGTGTAGTGGAGGGATCTTCATGGGTTCTTGCCAATTTGCTCCAAAGCTCCTTGGCATCCTTAAATTCTCCTATCTTGCTCAAGATGTTGCTAGGAAATAAATTGACCAATAGCTTGGTCACTTTATCATTGCCCTCACATCTTTGGATTTGCTCTTGACTCCATTTGCTCTTCTTAATGAGCTTGCCTTTATCATTTGTTGGAGCTTGAAAACCTTCCATTAGAGCAAATTATTACTCTATCTCCATCAATAAGAAGTTTTCAATTTTTGATTTCTAAGAATCAAAGCTTGTGGATGTGAATGGTGGAGGCATCCTTGTGTCGAATTCAAGTCCATCTCGAAAATCCATCTTGAAGTTAAACTTTTTGGTGAAGTCTTTTGACTTGATGAAATTGAGGCTTCAACTTCTTCTTCCTCTAGTTGTTTCCCTTCCGGCGATGAGTCCTATGAAGAGCAGTCTCGCTCTGATACCATTTGTTCGGACACTTTGGAACCAGAGGAGGATGAATAGCTTCTCGCATTTCATCGATGATGATGTTGTAGAGGATAAAACTCGACGCAAAGGCATCCCCAATGCTAACAAGAGGATTTACTTGGTATCCACCTCAAGAAGAGGTGACTAATCCAAAGATCCGACCCTCACTCATACATGCACTAAAAATACACTCCTTCTTAGAAACACTCTAGAGGTGGAGAAAGCTCGTACAAGACTCTCAATACAACAAGAGGAAGAAAGAAGCAAATATGAAAAAAATCTTACAAGTTTTACACAAATGAAACCCTAGTTATCTTCTTCTTCTTGTTTGGGAACACCTCTTAACCTTGGAAGTGCAGCAACACTTTACTCTAAGAAGCTTCAAGAACTGGTGAGCTTGATGATGAGAGTGGAGAAGAGAACTGTGTGAGCGCTGCTGAGAACCGAGCTCGAATAACTCTTTTCTAGGGTTACCGTTGGCGCTTGAATCAATTAAGAATCCCCTTAATCGATTACCACGTCAATAACTTGCATAAACGGCTATATTTTCAACCTTAATCAACTACCCTAGTCGATTAGGCATTGCTGAATCGATTAGCCAGATCGATTCAACAAAGGATCTTCCATTGACTTCTCGTGTTGATTTACTTGCTTCTCTACAACCTTAGGTGCTTCCATGGATTTATCTTACTTAGCATAATTTTTTGGTTCTTCTATTGTCTTCCCTTTCAAGTCTTGGAGCACCTTTCCACTCCTCAAATTCATGGAGTTATAATGTTCAATTGGGTTTATCTACCGTTGCCTCGAAAATTTCCCAGGGGTTCTTAACATTGTATTGACCACTTGGGCAACTTGAGTTTTCAACATCTTCGTATGATTGTTCAAGCTATCCACTGAAGCCCTCAACTCTTGGATCATTACCTCATGATTAGAGTGTTGTATTGGCGCAGCGCCAGGGCCAGCAAGAGGGCGCAACTTTTGTTGGAAAAATAAAACAACAAGAAAAACTTTTCTCTATTTTCAACTTAGATCAGTAGCAATATCCCAATAATTATAAGAAGAAATGAACAATTGTAATTCTTGAGTTGATATTTAGCTTGTAATATTACAAGTACACAAGTGTTGGAATTGCAATTCTTGAGTTGATCTTTAGCTTCTGGACTAAGGCTATATTTATAGCCTTGGTCGGGGCACCTGGAAGAGTTCCAAGCATCTAGAAGGGGATAAAGTTTTATCCCTTTCGCAACGGATCACTGTCAAATGCGATCCGATCAAAGTCCACTTTCGGGTGCCCGGAATGGATCCGGGCGCCCGAACCTCAAAGTCAACCCCATTGACTTTTTTGGTCCGGGCCCTCTGCTCCGGTCCAGCTCGCCTCGGTCTGGGTCTTCCGCTCCGGCTCCGCTCGCTTGGGT
>JBBMJZ010000027.1:2671486-2692834 GCA_037833815.1 Zingiber zerumbet
AGAATGAATAAAATTAAAAACCGAAAATAATTTAACCATGGGATAAATAATGTTTCTGATGCCCAAGCCAATCAAAACACAGTGGTGATGGAAAAAATTATCTTTTTATAATTTTTATGAAGTTTGAAATATAACATATTTTTACCTTTTTTATCTTTTTATATTTTTAAATTTTAAATTTATTAAAGATGATTTTGATTTTTAATATGTTTAAAAAATTTTCTTTATGACATAACGTCATTATCTTAGAGTTTAAAGTTTATATGAATAATTATTTAGATTAATATAAGGGAGTTTTTTTTTAACAATACTAATTCGGTTCTTTTCTCCAGATATTCGAGTAACTTTTGGATGTCGATTTCCTAATATGTGTGCACAAATTAACAGATTTAGAATATCGCTTCTTGTATTCTTGTGTAAATCAACGGATTCGATATTTGCTTTCATTATTCATGCACGAATCAATTTGGTATCAAAGCCAAGTCACTCTTGTAGAAGCATGTCGATGAGACAATAACAATGAGCCGACTACGCTTTTAATTGTGATATGGAGCAATGAATTCAAGAGATGATTGATTAACATATGTGGATTTAACAACACAATCTTCTAAAAGTCATAACTTTTGACTTGTTACTCGAATTAGACTATGTCGATGGCCACACATGTAAAATTCACATATCTACGTTTGTTAAGGGGAGCTAATAACTTCCAAGTTTCAAGCCCAAAATCTACCGTTTTGGCCCTCAACTAAGCCTCCGAACATATGTTTACTATTTTTAGTAATTTTATTTTATAGTATTTAGGGTATTTTTGGTATATATGGGTTAGGATTTGTTTATGTTAGCGTCCTATTTTGTTAATTAGGATTTCTTTTAAAAAAATTTCTTTTCTTGTAATTTTTTTCTTTGTGTAAAAGATAAAAATTGAGGTATATATATATATGAGGATTTCTTTCCTTTCTTGAGTCTTAGAGTCTGGGGTTTATATAAGTATCATAGTTCATATTTTTAGTCATCGTCTCCTTTTTGAAACATTGTATTTTTCTTATTTCTAATATTCCCCTTTGAATCAACATATTGTAGAAGGTCACTTCTAGTATTCATACAAGAATTAACGGATTCGATAGTCACTTTCAGTATTCTTGCACGAATCAATGGAACCGATAGTTATTTGTTGCGTTAGTTTAGTATCAGAGCGAGATTGATCTTGTGGAGTCAGTCGCCGACTTATCGTCTCCTTCAAGAACGACAAGTTTTGATTTTTCTATTTTCTGGCATTCGTGCATGAATCAATAATATTTAGAAGATTATTTCTAGTATTCATGCTTGAATCAACGGATTTAATAGCTTTCTACAGTATCACACCAACAATTAGAGTGAATTTTCTTTATAATGAGGAGAATGATACGAAGTAAAAAAATAATTTTTATTTTTTAATTTTCTCCACAATGAGGAGAATGATACGGGACAAAAAAATAATAATTTTTATCTTTTTATTATTTTTATTGAGTTCGGTATTTAGGATATTTTTGATAATTTATGTCTTTTAAATTTTTAGATTTTAAATCCATTTAGAGTATTTTAGAGTTTTAGTATGTTCAATTTATTTTCCTTTTAATCAGAATTCTTTTCGTTTGAGATGTTTTAGAATTTAGAATCTATATAAATAATTATTTAAATTGATGTGAGGAAATTTTTTTTATCGATACTAATTCGGTCAAGCTATTCTTTTACCCAAAGCTGAGAGTAATTTTTAAATATCCATTTCCTAATATTCATGTACACACAAATTAACAGATTTAATAGTTATTCACTGCCTCACCAGACTACGTCCCTAATATGAGAGCTGCAAAATAAACAAACAAACAAATAAGCATCCGCCACTTCATCATCGATTAGTTTACTCATGAAGCCATGCGAATACCCACAAAGTTTAAAGGAAAAAAAAACCTAGAAGTGGCAAATTCCAGGCTTTCAATCCCATCCAGTTGTGGTCCATAATGCATCACATCACATTGCATCGGCCAACGATGGCGTAGGTACCGGCCTACCGCGACAGTGGGAAGCTATCGTTATCAAATGGCAGGAAAGAAAATAGTGAAGAAATAAAAACAGACAGCTGCATTGGATTACACATCCCATAATGAACGTGCCACGGCACCATTGGCTGTGATTTTGAATTGTTATGCAGTAGATGCAGCAGTAGGGTCAAGAGGGACAACAAACGTGGCACAAGGTTCAACGGAACCAACCAAGTCATTTCGCTCATCTCAAATGTCTATCATAATCTATCTCTAAATTATATAAATAAATAAATAAATCATGAAATTAACTGCGCCAATGCGTCCGCTGGGATTTAATCCCTGCCCCGTTTTTAATTCCAAATCAGGTGAATCGGATGGTAAAAGAGTACACCTTAATTATCTACTAAATATAAGTATACTTAAAACAGGGAATGACTACATAATCTAATGATACAAAGTCATTTTTATAATAATCAGAATTTCACCAATTCATTGTTCTCCAATCTTCTACCGAGGTAACTGCTGCCATGTGCCTTCTTCCGAGAGCAAGAAAGATGAAAACCTACCCAACTGTTGCATGTGCCTTGTCCTATTGGTATTATTCTACCACAATAAGCTTCTCCAAAATTAACTCCTCTTGCTTTGCATCTATACCATGTCAAGAAATCCACGACTTGGCAAAGGAATTTGAATACTTGGATCTAATCTACACCAAATCAGGAGTTAACCATGTTATGACCCAAAAAACAGAAACAAAATCTTAATCCATAAGAAAGAAAATCACATAGAATATGTAAGAATTTTAGCTTTCAAGAACCAATGCCACTAGCACTCTTTAGCTAGGCAAAGATTGAAAAATTCAAAAATCAAAATAAATAGCATAAGGTGATCAAGCATAGTGATTGAATGTGGTGAAGGATACATTCCTCATCAGGATTATCAGTAAAGTTGGAGTGCAAAGCATTTCCAACCGTGTCCACAATTGCTGATGTTGTCATTGATGATTCAACACATAATATTGCAGCAATAGCATCGAGACGAGTAACCTCGTTTCTGAACATGAGTCTTGCATGTGCTACAACAGAAAACAGTCATCTTATAGAGTATATTAAGTTAAAGGAATTGTTGTTTAACATACCTTGTGCCAACCTTATTAAACTCTCAAGCATTCGCACAGTTGTCCTAGCTACAAATTCATATATTTCTCAGAGCAAGTGAATGTTTTATGATAACACATAAATATTCCCTACTGACCTGCATTATGTGTTGCAGATCTTCGTTGGAGTTGATAATAACTTGAAATAATTTTTTCTGACTCCTTTGTTAACACAGGTTTAAAATGTTCCTTTACATAGTAAATATACCTGCAATATCCCCTCAGTTGATGAATGACAATCTTAGACCAATCAAGAAAAGAAAAACACCGTAGTGATTGATCATCTCTATTACAAATGCCTGGAATATGTTTTCAATCTCATTTTGATGTAACTAACGCATCCTACAAAGCAGTAATCAACAAAATTTCGAGTAACCAATCGTGCACAGAATTTTCCATATCTCATGCCCCCTTTCACATTTATGCATAGTCATCTACTCTTCCGTATATATTAATTTAATTACACCAAGTAGCTAGTCCAGTGCCTTTTTGAAGGCACTGAATGTTTTTCCTCCTAGATGTTCAGAAAGAATACACATTTAATTGATCAATCATCTCTTCAATTGTATAAACAGAGAATCAATAATTTTGAAATGTACCTCCGAAGCATCATTAACGACCAGATATTTGTTTCAAGTTCATGACTTTCACTTCTTGGTTCTCCTTTCTAGATAGTCAAAAACACACAAACTCATTTACATTCTGAAGATTTAAAGCAACAGAAATTCTGGAGATAGATATCATCATATCAACACGTAGTGTTGACGTAAGAAAAGAATTCCTTAATTATCATAGTTTAGAAGGATACTTACAATTCCTAGAATATGAGATGATACGATGGCATCCCATTCAGGATTTTTGGTGTCCAAGAGAACAAGAACTATATCAAATCTGCTCAGAAGTGGTCCAGACAGAGTTGTATTGACAGACAATGCTGAAAACATTAGACAATACCTTAAAAATCAAATTTTTTAAGAAAACATCAATACAATTATATATACAAATTACAAATTATCAATAACACTCATGCACGCTTCAATGAAAATTATGGGAACCTAACAAAGATATATAAAGAGAGATGGAAAAAAGTTCAATACTCATGAATAATTTCCTGATATTGATAATGTAGTGAATACCACGAGCAAAGATGAAGCTATTTCTTCATATTTTTTCGACTTCACACAGAAAATAAAAAATTAACATCTGACTTAATCTTCCTTGAGACCAATACTAGTAATTTTGGTGAAACATTAGCTGTGATAAAATCAGACTAGATTTGCAAAGAAAGATCATATCTTCATATATCACAACTACTTGACCAGAGCGTGGTTTAAATGTCCGAGATTATGAACCAACGCAAAATTGCTTTAAAAATATAAGGAAATGACATACGTTGGATAGGATCGTATTGTCCCTTCGGATTAGTTGCACCAAATACTGTAGTCCTGGTATTCAGAGTAGTCACGAGACCAGCCTGTTAAACAAAACAATACTTAATTTAAACTCACAATTTTAAATAAGTGTTAGACCTTGTATACCAGGAGTACCTCAAAATAATTAAAAAGGAAAAGATAGAAAAAAAACTAGAAAAATAAAGAAAGAGTTAATCTCAAATGTCTACAGTTAAGGAATGTTTTGATTTATCAATTAGAACAATTAACTATATATATATTGCCAGAACCAAAACAATATATTCCCAATAAGGACAATTAAGACATTTATTTCAATTAATACTCTCAAATCTTGCATTATCCTTGACGGTTGATTTCAACTAGTTATAGCGTTGACAACTAATCCCTAAATCACGCCATGGTGATTTGAATCTTAAAATGATAATGGATGCAAAATAGAAAATTTTGACCGTGACAACCCCAGACATGCCATTAATCAGATTGTTAACATATGCATTGTCTTTCTGAAATTCCCATTACTGATGAATTTCAGGAAATTATATTAAATTTCTTCCTGTTATATGCTTATCTTTTGCTGCTCTTACCTATTTAAAGCATTTTACTTTCTCACTTTATCTATATCAAAAGTCAACCGTCATCATCCACTGAAAAGAACAACCTATAAGGCTGCAATTCAGATACTTTAAATCTCATGCTCAGGAGCAACTAAACATACTCAAGAATCAAATTCCATATTAGTGTCAGACAAATACAAGACCTTTACATCAATAAGCCCATGGTGGACAATTAAGAAAGAACAAAGGGGGAGAAGAAATAAAACTCATCATTTATATGTTATAGAGGAAAACCACGGCACCACAATTCTTTGTAGAGCAAAACAAATGCATGACCTTTGATTTAGTCTTGTACAATCATTGGCTGAGGCATTTATGGCAACACAAGCAGTCTCTAGCGCCACATCCATTAGTTAGAATTAGGACAGTTGATTGAGTAATAATGAAGAGATGTGAAAGGTACATATATGCATTTTTGTCAATGGCAAGCAAGTTTAACATCAAAGTTCTTTCCTCCCGTAGATTCCAAGGAGAAATTTTGCTCTTTTCTCTATTGACAAATGCTAGTTATCTCAAAGGGTGTCTATCCCAGGTGGTAGCATAGGATGAATCTCTAACCCATTAGGGGGACTTCTTGAGAGGGTAAGTCAAAACAAGTTGACTATTGCAAAGTGAAGAAGCAATGGTCCTTTTCTAACTTGAACTCTGATCCCCTAAGGCATAATTTTGCAACTTCATCATTTCCCCAAGGCAAAAGATGGCCATGGAAATCATGTAACTGAGAAAAGGAGAATAGAAGATACCTTTGCCACACTGATAGTTTGTTGCTCCATTGCTTCATGTATGGTTGCTCTATCATGCTCTCGCATGCTAAAATTGCATACATAGGAATTATCAACTCATGACTTTTCTTGTATCCCACAAGATAAAGAAAATTATAAATGGACAATGACAAACCAAGAAAAAAATGGCATTAAAGAGTTACCCTGTAAAAACATGCTATAACATCAAAGACAATAGATGCAATTTCACAAGCCCTTCAACTTGTTTACCAGCATTAAGTTCTAGATCCAAGTGTTTCCAGACCCTACATATGCTGATCATAGTAACTTTCTTACTTCCTAGGAAGTTCATATTCTTTCAGCTCATATCATTTTCTTTACTGAGGATAAATCAACAGTAAGGAACATACGACATACTTTCTTTGAGAACGAGATTTGTTTGAAAAATCGGGTCACTCAGCTCACTTTAGATAATAGGCTCATAGGAAACTAGCATCTTACTACACTATCCCTGACATGGTAAACCATTCCTAGCATACCAGCCTACTCTAGCATATAAAACACATACTTCCCTTGACAGGTATAACTGTTTCCTCCAAAGTGGGCTCTATCTAAGAAAAGTACTCGAGAGTTTTTATGTCTTCTAAAGTATTCAATATGAAATGTTGATGATTCAATCAATGTGATCCCAAAGAAATCATCTTAAGTGATAATACAACAACAACAACCAAACTTTATCCCACTAGGTGGGGTCGATTATATGGATCCTTCTTCGCCATGGGTTCTATCCTCTATTAAATCATCATTTATATTTAAATTGACAATTTTATTTTATTTTATTATTACTAACCAAGTTTTTTTTCTTGTTATATCATCCTAATGATGCCATCTATATAGAAAAAGGATGTCTTCTAGAGTGGTGAGGTGAAATGATGAGAGATATACTTCCTATTCATTTTAAAGTGAAGAATGGCAGAAGTAAAATTTTCAAACCATAATCTAATAAATTCTTCAGATCATATTAAAAATATCTTTAATCATGCCACACTAGGTGTGTCTCCACTTGAGCAACAAAGCTAGCGAATTTGTTCCACATAGACCTCTTCAGAATAAGGTAGCACAAAAGATGTTCTTGATATTAAGTTGATAAAGGTGCCATTTTAAAACAGCCGGCAGTGTGAGCAAGGGACGAACTGAAAATAAACCAAAGAAAAGGCGTCAAGATAGTTCACTCCCAAGTGTCATTAAATGGGAAGTTTCTATCTCAACCATCATAGCATGTTGTCAACCCAAACCATACAAATGCTACTTTATAACTATACCCAAATGAAGAAAAATGATGATAAAAGGAAAGGAAACCTATCAAATTCATCTATGCAACAAAGCCCTCCATCAGCCAAGACAAGGGCACCAGCCTCCAACATCCATTCCCCTGCCATTAAGCATCCATGTGAGATGGCACAAGTCATACGAGTATAAAATAACAAGAGAATAAGTCCCACATAAATTTCAATGAATTTCATATGTTAAACTTTGCACAGAGGTCAACCAATAATACACGCACGTTATAATGATAGCTGAAACTGGATCGATCCCTTTAAACAATATTGTTCATGTTTAATCTGCAATATATAATTCTTCATGTTTCTATTTTCACTATAAACTCAAAAGAATCATAGAACTAAATAGTTCATTGTTAAAGATATGCATTCACAATATACATACTATTGCATAGTACATGAAAACAAACCAAGCCAATCAGTGATAAACTGTTAAATGCTTGTTTAAATAATTTTATCGGCAATGGTCACAAGAGTAACTCTGAGATCAGATCTTATGGAATATAGTGGTGCTCACTGCTCAGCCTGTAGTTTTGTAAGTACAATTTTATATATTTCTTCATTTTAGGGGAAATTGTATTTCAAAGTTTCCATTTCCCATACAACTTCTTCCCAAAGGAATGTCTTAGAATTGCCTAAATAAAAAAATAGCCGTATGATATCATGATAAGTCTTCTAATTTAAGATAAGGTAAAAAAAGAAGTGCGATTCAAGTTTCAAGACATACATTAGATTAACGTAGGAACAAAAGCAGACATATAGCACAGAAACTCTTACGAGGATGAGTTGCTTAGAGAAGTTTTAATTTCCTTGTTTGAGAAAATTTGAAGCTAAGACACAGGTTACAAACTGTGTAACTAAAGAAAAAAATCAATACTGTCCCTTCTAGCTTGTTAGAAGTATTAGTATTTAGTCCCTCATTGGTATTTAAGATATATGGTTTCTGCATAATTCTATCTTTACAATATACGCAAGACAATATTCTATCTCAGCCAAAGTCTAAGTAGCTAAATGCAATAAGCTCAGTTCAGACAATATTCTACCTCAGCCAAAGTTATCAAACAATTCATTTCCCACAAGGACATCCAACCACTGAAAAATAGTTATTAGTTAATGCAATGTCAAGATATCAGCCTTCAAGCTCATCTGACTTATATTTGTGAAGTATTTTGTTGGCAGCTAAAACTCATCATGAAAAGATCACATAAATAGAGAAAGTTAAAAAGAAAGACAACTGAGAAGATATTAAAAGAACAATAACAAAAAGATGAAAAATAAAAGTAGAAGAAAAAAATATAGAAAGTAATAAGGATGACATATTTGTTACAATCTGTGTTTTCATCAAACAACTCCAAGTTAGCTAGAAATCATTTGTTAACTTGTTAGATCAATTTCAACCGAGTTCTTCAATTTATCTGGCTTGTATTCTTAAATATCAGTTTCAACCATGTTCTTCAATTTACCTGAATTATATTTCTTAAATATCATCCCTCAGGATAGCAATGATAAATGTTTTCCAATTATCAAGTGTACCATCAATACAAATATCTTAGTTTTAGGTTGAAACTGTTAGAACCTTACAGCTTGAGCTGTCATAAGCAACTTGAATGTGTCATGAATCTGAAAAATATCATACTCATCAAAGAAAACATGTAAAAAGAACAAACGCCAATTTCTAAAATTTCAACCGGTGTAACAAAAGGTGATAAGCTGCATGAGAACCAAAAAAGACCTCCATCCTTCACAGCAGTAACAGTTAAGCCTGCACTGGTACTGCCTAGTCCAGTAGTAATCACAGATCGGTTGCCTAGCTTTGCCGCAAACTTTAGAAATTGGGACTTACCAGTACCTGCATAATTAGGTAGGGATTTAGTGTAGTACATGAAATAACTTACTGACCTTGATTGACATTTAATGATAAAGAAGACTAAGATATTTGCCTCATATCCTAAATTTGACCTAATTATGATTTTTTTTTTTTTTTTTGCAAAGATCAGAAAATGCAGATTCCCCAAAAGAAAATGCAAAAATTGCACACCATGTGTCCTAAGATGGATGGTAAAACTCAACTAATTATAGTTACCAGTTATTTCAAATCAAAAAGAAGAAATTCTCAACATTCTTACTAATAAAACACAAAATAAGAAAGGTTTTACTCTCAGTTTACAATTAATATGTCTTCACTCAAAGTCAACTTATAATCAACTATTGATGATTAAAAGCTAGGTGTAAGCCCCAAGTGGTAAGCCACAGTTCTTATGTGAGTTGAACCCAAATTAAGTTAAACCTTATAAATCTAATCTGTATGTCTAAATGTGCAGGGACTTAGGAGAACATACAAGATCCCAGTGGCTAAGGAGCATTGGAGATGGCAAAAGACGTAGGCAAATGAGCGAGGAGGATGACACGAGAAAGGAGCCGACGGGCTCGGTGCATCTGAGGTACGAGGAGCGGTGGAAGAGTACTCCGATGGAGTGTGAAGGAGGCAAGTTTGTATCCAAGGGACAAGAAGCTAGGAGGAAGACCGCTCGAATAGAACGAAATCAAGTTGAGGACGACCAGAGAAGAAAAAGTTCAACTTGCAAATTGACCATTCTAGGCACCTGGAACGTTTCCAGGCGCTCGGAGTCTCCAGGCGCCTGGATCCATTCCAAGTGCCTAGATTGAGTGGTCACGTCAGCTAGAGTCGTTGCCGAAATGGATTAAAACAGTGTCCACGTTAGCAAAATCCAGGCACCCGGAATGCCCAAAGTCATCCAAGGTCGTTGAGCTGACCGTTGCTAAGTGGATCGAGTTCAACGAGTCCAGGTGCCTAGACTACTTCCAGGTGTCTGGAAAGTGTCATGTTAGCAAATGGTCACATCGACCACAAAGGCTCGTTTAACTCTCTGTATTTGGTTCTTTACTTTCATAGATTGCTGTAAGGGGCTTCTCCACCTCCAACTTATGTTCGAAGGAGATTTTTGTATTGATCTTCATAGTCTTGGACTAAAAACCTGAGGGTTGTAACCAAGTAATTCTTAGTGTCTCTTTTCTTTTATGTTGCGTTTATTTTTCTATTAATGTGTGTGTTCTTGCTGAATCATTAGCAAGAGAAAAAGATTGGTTTTAATTTACAGGTCGCAATTCACCCCTCCCCTCTAGCAATCCAAACTGCTTTCGTCGCACCAACAATTGGTATCAGAGCCGGACTGCTTAGAAGGACTAACTACCGACTAAGCAACTAGATCGAGATGATGGCCGACTCGAATATCCACCCACCTAAATTCAAGGGTGAGTTCACAATGTGGGAAAAAAAATGGAGGCATTTTTTAAGACTAATTTTAAAATTATAATTTGTATAGGAAGTGCCCGGGAATGAAGATGGATTAGAAATCGACGAACAACAATGGACCAAAAAGTAACGAGATGAGTTCACGGCAAATGGTAAGGTTGAATTTCACTTGCTAAGCGTACTACCCGTACAGGAACTCATCTGGATTGGCGCATATGACTCTACCAAAGCCCTTTGGGAAAAGTTCCTGAACTCCATGAAGGAACCTTGGAAGTAAAGTTGGCAAGACGAGATCTGCTCAGAAATCAACTCAGCAACCTTTGACTAGAAAAGGGTGAGAAGGTAGCGCAATTACATGCAAAGTTAAAAGAGATCCTCCCTAGCCTCAGCAACCTCGAAGAAGTAATTACAAACTGAGACATGCTCAGATCTACACTCAATACATTTCCAAGAACTCAAGAATGGGTATCAATAATAGACTCCTACTATATTTCAAAAAATCTCGAGGTAAGTAGTTTAAAAGAATTCTTTTCAACTATAGAATTACAAATTTAGATGTGCGAGTATGAAAGAAATAGGAACGATGAACCACAACACGCTCTACAAGCCAAGAAGAGCGACTCAGAATCTGACACATCTTTGGACAGAGATGAAGAAGCTTATCTAGTAAAGAAGATGAAGAAATTTTTTAAATCTAATAAGTTTGATAAGAAACCAACTTCAAGATTGTTAAGAAGACAAGAGAAAAGGAAGGTAAGGTGCTTTAATTGTAACGAGGAAGGTCACATCAAGGACAATTGTCCCAAGCTCAGGAAGAACAAACAAAAGGCCAAGGACAATAAGCCTACACAAGACAAAAACAAGAATCTAAAAGAACCTTGAGACGGCTCTTCAGAAGATTCGGAGTCAGGGCAAATAGCGGGACTTGCAATGATGGTGACTCATCAGGATGAAGGGTACAACTCATCAGGATGAAGGGTAGAACTCATTAGGAGAAAGCAACCGTGTAGGGAAGAGGATATACAACATATACAGCATAATTACAAAATTACCCCTAGCTATATTTACAGTATTCAACAGAAACAAATGTTAAACCTCAAGCTTAAATCGTCAAGTTCAAGTAAATGTTCTGTCACATAAAAGGTTATATTGCTCTCCAATTAACAAAAGCCAGTATCCATAGAGTAAAGTTACTATTTACCTGGATCTCCAACAAGAAGCAAGTGAGATTCTCCACGAACCTTCGTTCCAGAAGCATCCACATGTTGGACACCACCAATCAGTGTCAGAGTAACTGAGTTGCAAAACTGTTTTAAATAAGCAAGTTGGCCTTTTTTTTTCTTTTCTTGTGTGGAGACAAATTGAAATGCAGGATTTATTCTTCACCTGCAAGCTTCACAGTGAACAGACCAAAAACTTGTGGGCAGATTCCTTGTAGAATGGCATTTCTTCCTACATAGTTTGTAGACGTATCAAAGTGAAAGACGACTGCTAAAATGCACTCTGATGAACAGGAGTGTGATGCATATAAAATAGATCACCTTAAGAAAAATCAGTCAAATAAAATAAATTGGGTTAGACTAATAATTTAGTTTTTTATTTCTACTTGGGCCAAAGTTTATTTTTTTTTCTTTTACTAGTTACAATATAATTCACATATTTTGTCGTATGAGACCGTCTTGTTATAAAACATAGAGGGACCCATCTCATTGTTTAGCTCATTCAATCTATGCTATATATTTCTTGAGAATTTTTTCATTTTCTTGTGAAATGTTATTAGCCCAACCACATACATGTTGTTTGTTGTCTTCCTTCATTGGTGCACAAATCCACCTCAAACTGTGGTTCCTATCATTTCAGGGAAGTCTACAAAGCACCTCCAACTCTCCCTCCTCATTCAGCTGAAATACCCCATCTCTTAGCTGTTGTCTATCAATTCTGCTCCTCAAAATGGAATTGCACACAATGTTTTCTGCCGAACATCACAAAAGCAGCCCAAAGCAGCCCATTAATTCAGATAAACAAATCTAAACACAAAACACATGCCATCCTCCTGTCCAGTAGTAGAATAGCATTATCCATGTCTCTCTCAAGAATGCCAACAGAGAAAAAAGGGCTTTTGAGATGATAAACAAACCAGGAAGATCTATCTCATGTGCCTTTGCATTGCACTTATATAACATTAATAAAGTTCAATTTAAGCTTTATTATATAAATAAATGGAATGACTAAAGATAACTCATGCTTATAACTTCATGCCTATTATATAGTTCCTGTGACCGACAAACTTGAGAAATATATTAACATAAAGTTCCTATGACTAGCAAACATAGAAATACATTAACATAAAGATGCCAACGTATAAATAACATGAATATTTCCATCTCAAAAAGCACCTCTAAGTGGCGTAGCTTTGTAGTGTGACCAGAATTGCTCAAAGTTCTTAATAACTTCATCAGGTATGTCAATTTCAGATTTCAGATCATTTGTTCGTCTGCAAACAAATTATTGTGCAAATTCAGGAAGCATGAATACACGCGCGCGGGCGCACACACACACCAAAAAAAAAATCTTTAACAAGCACAGATCAAAAGATCATTCATTTCAAACAATACTGTCAAAAAAGTGGAATTTTTGCACTTTTGCTCTAGCTTGGATGTATGCTATTTATATTGCAAGATGCTCCATTGTATTTTCATCAGGCAGTCCGGACTCACTTGATCCTCTGCAGATTTGGAGAGGATTCCTTGGGTGTGGAGTTTCCAAGTTTCAGGGTCCAAAAGAGATGAATTCAGCAGATGCTTGTGTAGATTGCTGTTCTTGTTCTATGAGACTGACTGACCAAACTTGTAATGCAGTAAGGCCAATCTGTATCGAGTGTGTCAAATTAGATGTTTTTGAACTACTGTAATCTGGTCTCAACTCTCTAGGTATAGAAAACCGAGTGGTCCTCTGATCCATTCACAATTCTTTTCTCAGGAAACAACAACAGAAGATCAATATCCTTCCTAGGAACAGATCTTAAGATTCTACAATTGAAAAGTATATTTTATAATTTATATTTAGCTTTAGAACATTATAGAAAGATCATGCATTATCTCATCTTTCAACAAAAAATTACCTTGCAAAGAATATAGAGCCAATTAATTGTTAATTGTTATATAATATTATAATTAACCATATGAGTCACTTCAATTACCATAAAAATTAAATCTAATAATCTTCATAAGTTCAAATCTAGTAAGCACACATGTTACATTTGAAAGGAAACCATTCGTCTAAGGTGTCAATTAAGTCTAAGGTGTCAATTAGACAGACATTGAGATAAGAACCTAGAAGCCAGGCATGATGCTTGTGCAAACACCTTCAAGAGACATCTACCCAATGAATTAGGATGGGGCACCATAAATTTTGCATGAATGAAAAAAGCTTCAGCAAGGAGTTTGCCTTCCATCAAGAAAGGGATATAGGCTCAAAATGGTTCATGTTTTGATTGACCAGTGGTAATCGATGCTATATCATTGCAGCTTGTGTGTAATTGATGCTGACTGAGAGTTTTATATTGTGCCTCTTGGCATCAACACGAGTTTCCATTGCAAACTATGTTCTAGCATATGCTGTCATAGGTAACTATAGAATTAAAACACCTTTAGCTCTTTGCATGCTCACAAAGCTCAAGATAAATATGAGCAGGTTGTACGAAAAGAGTAGTATGTGGATAATGGGGAAAGATCTCAGACAATTTCATATACGATAGTATTTAGACTTGAAGGAAAACCTATGTTTGGCTTATCAGTAGAAATACAGCTCAAATACATTCCCGTGCATTCACACCCAGAACTTCATCAACTGTTTGCAGGTGGTAAGCTGAATAGAACTTCAACTAGTCAGAAAACTCAATGGACTGTGGGTTTTTTCCTACTATATGATCAACTGATCAAAAATTCAAGATGAATAGATGCTTTCCAAATCTCCTCTCAGCACCTCCTGGGGATAGTCTATGGTGGTCTAGAGGGCTCATAGTTACTCTTTAGTATATTCACCTAGCCAACATTATATCCAGTTCTACCCAAACTTTCTGGTTCACCCTGCTGTTACCCACTTGTACAGCTGCAATATTCAGTCTAGAAATGCATTGTGAAAAATGGATTGTTGTTGGTGACGTGGACTTCATATGTAACAATAAGGCACAGGCAAAATTATGCAAACTTAAATAAACAAGTTATGACCACAAATATCTTGTTTTGTCAAGCAAAGCAAGGCCTTCAATAAAATCATAAAGAGGTCAACTCATGTCTCAACAGAAACCAAAAGAGATTATAGGAGTTAAAGTGGCTGCAGGAATTGATTTTTGACACTAGCAAGTAGCACAAGTTTGATGTATTCCTGCACATTGTGATGCACTCTTCTCGGCCTACCTAAGATACATGGTGGAAATGA
Source organism: Zingiber zerumbet (assembly GCA_037833815.1). Taxonomy (NCBI): domain Eukaryota; kingdom Viridiplantae; phylum Streptophyta; class Magnoliopsida; order Zingiberales; family Zingiberaceae; genus Zingiber; species Zingiber zerumbet. Next base: position 2,686,469 of record JBBMJZ010000027.1, read on the forward strand.
GGTATAAGTTAGCTTAGGAGGGAGAAAACTCACCAATCTCAGTTTACTTGGGATTTGCTATCAAGGAATTAATCATACTTGTTTCATCCGTTCCCTCCTATATTAATATACATGTAAAAAAATAAAAGATAATCTAAAATGAGGCCTAGCATATTACATGATACACAACAGGCATAATTGAGGAGAAATCATAGTTGACTTGCCTTACACATCCTCCCTTTTCTGCTAAATAAAGAAAAAGCAAACACGAGACCCATAGATCTGTTAGATATCAAGCACTAAAGGTGATTAAGTTCCTACAGGGAACATGTGGCAAAAGGCGATTCGCTCGCCCCAGCACCTCCGCCAACCTGTCCCTAGGTCAACACGGAGGAGGTAAATCACGGGTGGCTACTAGCCATTAGTGCAAATGGCCAAGACATGAGGGAGGTTATGCTCGGTCATGCCGAGTTTCGACCCCAAGACCTCATATGGTAACATCTCATGTTTTAACCATCGCACCGTCCCGAGGGGACTTGTTATAATATATCATGATATATCATGAGGTCAATTTTAGTGTGTACTAAATATATGACAGATCATCAAGTAAAGAGTTATTATGTTGAACGAAACTCTAGGTAATTTACTTCTGTTTCAAACTGTATGAGACATTTCTAAAGGAGTGTAATACAGGGAGGATTATTATTTTTTACTGGAATATAAATGATATCACATATAAAATGATAAACTAAGAGAATAAAAAGATGACACTAGGTTAGAATAGTAGAGTTAAAATTGGTTAAATTAAGTAAAGTTAGATGCATTAAACTACTATAATTTTATAATGAGATGTTTTTTTAACAATAAAAAAGGAGCCCTGTGATTTAAAAACTATACGCGTCCTTTGATGGTGAAATTTGTCACCCAATAATTTCACAGGGTTGATTCTACGACCACCTATCAAAAAAGATAAATTAAAAAATTACAATTGACCAATAAGGTGAATTCTTTTTTCCCTCGACTTCCTCATCCCTGAGAACTTGCTTCAGCTGTGTCAGTAGTTTATTCATTTCACATAACAAAGTTGAAGAATATATATATAGAGAGAGAAGCTGCGAGAGTGACACGGCATGCTTTGAAAACCATGCGAATGCGGAATCAGGAGCCCACTTTTCCTTCCCTTGTTTTGCTCTGATGCCCACCGATTAAATAACATATAAACCTGAGCTGCGCGCCACTAGCTCTCGTGTTATTTCATTTCCCAGAGGGACCAGTGAAGGCAACGAACCCCGGCCCCCATGTGGCGGTAGGACGGTAATGGGGCGGGGCGGAGTGGGGCGGGTTGGGGACAAGTTTATCATTCTTATTTTTGCCCCTAAATTTCATTCTCGTCTTCATCCCCATCCTCATTCCCACTTTTTCAGGTTCAGAGAATCCCGAATTCAAACCATCGGAGATCAAATCCTCATCTCCGTCCCTATCCCCGCTTTCATCCCAAATAAATTTTATCTTATTATTATTTTACTATTAATATTGATATTAACATTAATATCAGTAATAATAATAATTTTATTATTAATATTTTAAATTTTTTTAATATTAATATTGTTATCAATATTATTATTAATATTTTTAATAATAATAATAATAATATTATTATTATTATTATTATTATTTTCGGGGCAGATTCGGGAATGGAGACAATATCTCCATACCCACCCTGAATCCGTCTCATCCTCAAACAAAATTCTAAATCTATCTCTATACCCAAATAAATCGGGGACCTTCATCCTCATTTTAAATTTTCCCTGTGGATCCAGATCGACGGAGAAAATTATAATCCCTATGTGGCGGTGACTAAAATTTTGATTCAGGTGCTATCATAAATGATGGGACGAATTGCTTAGATAATAAGGATTTGAATTTACTCGGACATATAATATTATATTATATTATATTTGAAAAGTTTAAATTTTTATGATGCTGAATCATTTGTTAAAATTTTTCTATACTTGTTGATTTCTCTCGTGGGCGATAGAAAATTTAAAAGGGAGTAAATCATATTATTACCAAACATCTTTTCTGATCAGATTTGACTATAAGAATTGTAGAATCCTAGCTAAATTAATTTTTTTAAAAAAATAAAAATGAGTGATATTTCTTTGATAAACGAAATTCTAATCTCTAAACCCACCTTCATTTTGAGTATTTTAGACTCCATGAAAGACACATTCATGTGATAAGAACATAATTTATATTTATAAATTTTATATATCTAGATGCGCACTTGTCCTTAGGCTATCAAATCAGGTATAGCAAGTACAATATTTTTTTTTTAAAATAGACAATATATATATATATATATATACATGCGTTTCTATTAGTCGATTATTTCAACATTATTTTCAATTCTGTTATACCCATGCGAGTTAGGAGGGTTAATAGATTTGATCATTTATTATTGTTACTTTGTGTTCATCATTGAATGCGCAACAAAAACTTTACTTTAAATTCGACTCCATATGTACAACACCTTAGTGTACTCGTATCCACCTCCTTGAGATAACTAATCAAAGGGTCTACACCAACGATCTCGTCCACTACGAATACTCTCATTCTCATTTACTTTCCGGATATGGAAAAGCCTCGTATAAGTTTGTTCTTACAAGAACAAATTTAAGCAATACAAAACACAAATAGAAATGAAAGCGAAAACATTTTACAATTGAGAACCTTACTTGCTCTTTTCTATTTTTGGATTGCCTCTTGGTGGTAAGAAAATGTGTCTCCAAACCCTTAAGAATTAGTATTGCGAAGTCTTCACGAAATCCCCATTTATAAGGTTTCTTTTAGGTTAGAAAACATCTCCCAATCGATTGCTACATAGGATCTGACCGTTCAAACCTGTAGAATGACTCTTTTTCGCTCAACTAATCAATTGTTAAGTCATATCAATCGATTAAATCAATTGATTTTGAAGCTTTCTGTTCTCCTGAGAAAATACTCTCAATCAATTAGCCTAGTTGATTGACCATGATGAATCGATTAAGCCAATCGATTCAGTAAACTTCTGGCCCCTCATGAAAACCTTGCCTTCCAATCGATTCGACAGTATTCAATCGATTTGGCAATCTTCTGTTTCTTCACAAAATTGTTGTCAATTGATTGCCTCAATTGATTACTTTAGGTCAATCGATTATCCCAATCGATTGATCAATCCTAAACTTTGAATTTGAGTTTAAGGTTCCTTTGTTTAACCCTAAAGTCATATATGACTTGTTAGGACTTGTCGTTGTTTATCATCCGGTCAACCTTGACCAGGCAAGTCTTCACCAAGTGTCTAGTCGCCCTTTGACCCACTTGGATTTTTTTTTTAATCTTGTGTCATATGTCTGATCCTTCATAATTCATTTGAAATTATCGTCTCGTGCCAAGTGTCTATTCCTCTATAACCCACTTGAACTTATCATATCGTGCCAAATGTCCAGTTCTCTTTGATCTACTTGGACTTTTTCCTTACCAACTTTTTGTTGAACTTTTCCTTGCCTAACGTCCAATTAGGACTTTCCATTGGCTAACCTCTTGTTAGAACTTTCTGTTACATAATCGCCAGTTAAGACTTTTCAAGTTAAGTATTCGGTTCTCCTTGACCTACTTGACTTTTCTCTGACATATTGTCAAATATCGAAACTCAAGCTTAAGTCAATTCAAGCTTAGTCAACCTGGTCAACCTTGACTTGAGGACGATTGCATCAATATTTTCATGTAGTGTTGTTATAGTACAATCCTATTTTTAGTTTTAGATGTGGTAGATGAGATGCATTGTGAAATCGACCATTGACTCGATCGCTCCTTCAAGGTGGCTCCTACTGTCTGGAAAGGAGATAAATCATGGGGGACTTCGCCCAGCAACAACAGTACATACAAGGAGGAATTGAGGCAACTAGCAGAGTATTCCACATCCATTGAAAATTGACCTCAGGCTTATTGACATCAACACTTTTATATGAATCAACTACGCTAGCTCATAGAGGCGGTAGATGAGATTCATTGGCACCACATTTAGTGACAATTGGATTTGTACTACTATCAAAAAAAAAAAAAAAAAAAATTGAAACTATGAGGGCTTGATATATCCTAGAAGCCTACACTTAAAAATTTTATTGGGTTAGTAGAGATAAATTGATATAACTATCTTTTTTTATTTAAAATATTTATGTGATATGAAATTTAACATGTTTTTTTTAGGTTTTGCTATGTAAGCATGTTCCACTTGAGCACTTATCCAAACTTGACATTCTTTATTGAAGTGTTGGATATATTTTTGGGCAGGAGGAATTTTAATATTTCTATAATAGTATAATATTATCCATTTTAAATCTAAGCCCTCATAATTTTTTTTAGACTTTATCGAAAATGTTTCATATCAATAAAGATAATTTTTTCTTATATAAGCTAATGATCTTTCTCATGTATTTTTAATGTGAGACTTTGTTTATAATCTCACAACCCCAATAATCCCCCCTCAAACAAAAGACTACCATACCCCCCTCAAGTGGAAACTATATATGTTTGACGTCTGATCCTCGATCCACCAAGTCTTCCTACCCCTCAGTCCAACTGATCTACTAGGTCTTCTTACCTCTCGGTCCATCCAACCTATTAGGAGGAAGGAGACTTCATTATGAATATGACTTTAGTTCTACATTGAGAGTTTTTAGGTATAGTAGTTAATTTATATTGTTTTACAAGCATTATAGTTGTGAACAAATACATGGGGAGAGATTCTCTCACACACGTAAGTGCTTAAGGGTTTGTAAATTTGTAGCCCAGATTTATACTGAACTAAGTTGACTCATGTGCAAACACGACCTGCACACGTCGAATGTCAGATCGATTGTGGCAAAATTTACCTAAGTGAAACAATCAAAATTCTTATAAGAGGAGATCATGACCTTAAAAGCAATAATAATAATAATAATAGGAAAAAGAGAATCCTCCACCTTCATTCCCCGTCTTTCTACTCTTGACATGATCTTCCCATTGTATCCTGGGAAACAGACACCCATCGTAACCTTAAAACTCCTATAAGAGGAGGTCATGACGTTGAGAATAGAATAAAATAATAGGAAAAAGAGAATCCTCCACCTTTATTCTCTATCTTTCTTCTCTCGAAGTAGTCTTCTGATTGTCTTCTGAGAAACAGACGTTCATCGTAACCTTGAAACATTACCAGAGAAGAACAAATCTATTTTAAAGAAACTGTGCCAAACATAGGCCTCAGAATCTTTCTCAGGTATTAGCGACATCCCTGCCTCGTGTCTCAATGACATCTCGGCGACATCTCAACCTTGTGTCTTGGCATCATCTCGGCCTCGTGTCTCAGCTGTTGGGTTGCAATGGTTACAAATAAAGTCCCACATTGAAAATACATGGAAAGGATCATAGACTTATAAGTGAAAGATATTTCTATTAGTATGAGACCTTTTGGGTAGATCCCAAAATTAAAATCATGAGGACTTGAGCCCAAAGTGAATAATATCATACCACTATGGAGATATCTTAATTCTTTTAGTTTTAACAATTAGTATCAGAGCACGCACTACCAGAAGAACTAATCTCTGACTGTGTACAAGAGTCATGATCTAATCAAGTCATGTGAGTGGAATATTAACCTCCAACGAAGGAAGTGGGCGCTCCTATATCTGAATCAAGATGACCATACACCAAGCAGAAAAGTCCTAGTTGCAGCTAAGCAAGGAAGACCTAGTAAGTCAGTTGGATTAAGGGACAAGAAAGTCTTGGTGGGTCAAGGATCAGATGACATCAAGGAGATAGGCTTGAGAGGGCGGTCCTTCGTTTGAGGGGGGATTGTTGGGTTCCAATGGTTGCAAACAATATCTCTATTGGTATGAGACCTTTTGGGTATAACCTAAAAATAAATTCATGAGGGCTTAGGTCTAAAGTGGACAATATCATACTATTGTGAAGATATCTTAATTCTTTTAGTTCTAACATCAGCTTCATCACGGTCGTAGATGTATCAGTCTTGACCTAAGACATCTCGGCCAAATCTTTACGGCAACCCAGCTTTTCAAGCAGTTCTTCATTTCTATTTGGCAATCTAAGATTATCAGCTAAGGTTATCTTAATAGGTTTGAAGTTGATTTTGAGTATATTTCAATTCAACAATTATCTTTGTAATCTCTGGCAAATCATCTTCATTGTGGAAGATTATCCAACATGAAGTTCTATTAGGCTAGATTATTATAGAATTGAACCCATCAGGTGTTGAGTTATAACTACTTATTATTGATGCAAAAAAGGTGGAGACGGCCACCCCAGCCGCCCCCCGAGCCCTGCCCACGGGTTATTCGGGAGGAGGTA
>JBBMJZ010000027.1:2734475-2745699 GCA_037833815.1 Zingiber zerumbet
TTATTTATATACAAGAATATGATATACATGAGTCCATACAATCATCAAATGATTGGCTCTAGGGCTCTAACTAACAAAAAATCATATTTGGAACCTAGCTGACCACCTGAAGGCATTACACCTATTGGGTGCAAGTAGATTTTCAAGAAAAAAACTGATATGGATAATAATATGATTACATACAAAGCAAGATTAGTGGTGAAAGACTATTGTCAAAGGTAAACTTCGGTTGGCTGAGCAGGAGATGAATCGAGAGAGTGTTGTAATGTTCCTGACTAGTCATTGTGCTTCCCTAAGATTGCGGGGAGGCGACATATTCTGGAGTGCCTAGACTGTCTCGAGGTTCACCTCAATTTCTCTCCCAGTCACTATGTACCTAAGAAATATTTTGCTCCTAATCCCAAATCGACATTTACTGGGGTTAAATTTGAGCATGTACTGCCTAAGCGTACGACATGTTTTGCCTACGCTGGAGGGAATGCCCCATGTTAGCACCAAGGTAGCCAGAACCCTAGGATAAGCTGCCCCTGAATACGCGTTGTATGGACAATTGTCTGAGAAAAGTGAAGCTTTTAGCTTCGGAGTGCTGGTGCTCGAGCTCCTCAATGGAAAGAAGGCATTCAGACTGAGGAGCAATAGACAAGCTTTTGTTGTGAGCGATTGGGCGTTGTCTTTGGCGAGAAGAGGGAGGGCATTGGATGTTATCGAAGAAGGGATGGATGAATTGGGGTCAAAATAAGTGCTAGAGAAGTACGTTCATGTCGTTGTTCTCTGTATGCATCCTCAGTTTCTGAAGATAATGGAGACTGATCTAGCTGTGCCTGCGAAGGATTGGCCATTTCCAGTTCTCTCAAACACTCAGAAAACTGAAACTAGCAATGAGTCGGGCCTGCTCTCTAGCTCTCCTGGATGCCAGTCGTTTTCCTTTAGGAAGGATGAGGCTTCAAATGATTCGGGAATCGTGTCAAAACGGTCGCATGTTGTTTCCAAGATGGACAAATCATTATGAATGGAGTTTTTACGTTCTACGGTTTCCATGGGATTGAAGGTCTGACCTTGGCACAAATCTTGTCTTCATCTCCATAAAATTGTCTATTAAAGATTGTATTTACTCTTTTAAAGACATTCAATTCAAAATATATATATTCTTTGTTCTTTTAATCTCATCGAACTAAAACTAGTCGTCTAATTAGAAAACTTATCATAATTGTATTTACTTTATAAGAGACACTCGATTTAAGAAGTATATATTTTTTAATCTTTCAATTTCATCGAAAGTAATGAATATCATCTTAAGATTATTGGATTTTATGTAATGGATTGATAGTATTGATCCAATAGTTGGATATGAACAGTCAACCTGACGATGAGTAGACAGATCAACCCGGTGGGGATCAATATGAATATCCTTGACACATCATTTTGGTTATCAAGGTACCTTTTTGAGAAATAGACGTATTTTTTTTATATCGTCATTACATATTTTCGTTGAGTTATTCCTTCAAATATTGATACATCCCTTTAAGTAAACTTATATAAGAGTGCTAAGGATGAGGTGAAGACATGAGGTGTGTCTTTTACTTAAAACATAATCAATAACTATTAATTGATTCAATTAATCAATAATATAATATACATTAATTAATTTAATTGATGTGGTAGGTGTGATTAATATTAATCATTCAATTAATCTATCTTTAATTTTTTTATCAATCAATTAATCTTTATCAATTAATTCAATTAATCTTAATTAATTAATTAATTAATAATCAAGTTTGCAGCTAAATTTTAAAAATTAATTTTTATTTTATATTCCTTAATTTAGACATAGTACATATAATTTCATTCCTAAACTCAGATTATGTGTAAATTAAAATTTGGACCAATCTTTTATTAGATATTAATTTTTTATTCATTTAAAAAAAATAATTTTCGGTAATCTACTTGTCAAATAGTAATTTATTAGTTATGAAAATTAATTTATGATAACTAATGTGAGCGGAGATTGCAAGGTTGATCTTGATCCAAAGTGTTTATGTGATTTTGGAATTTTAGAAAATAGGTATGATTTAGATATTTTTGAAACTTTATATTAAATTGTCGATTTAAATTTAATACGTATTTCCCTAAGCCACATTCTCGGACCCACTGTGGGGCCGCATCTTGCGTATGACGAAGGCCACAATTCTTGGACCACGCAGTGGGGTCATCCTAAATCCTATTAGGTGCGCGTATCTAGAATTTGAATTATATTATTTTTCGAATGCTTCGAGGTTTATAATAATACAATTTTACAAATGATATAATAATTTTTGTTGTCTTGTCTTTTTAGGAACTTTGCAATGGCCCTTAAAAACACCTCCTGTTTTTATTTTAAAAAAAAGTCCTTTGAAGTTTTTTTTAATGATTAAATGAAATTTATTCCTAAGAAATAGTTTTAGAACTTTAAAATTTGAATTAGATTGTTTGATCTGTTTTGCGTGATATATCCATTGAACACCCTTTGACTTTTATCATCCTACGTAGAATGCCTGTCCTGTTAACTCGTTTATGTATCAGTTTCATTTTTAGGGAATAGAATAAAATTATGTTTTTTAAAAAATAAAATAAATAAAGCATAGTCACCTTATAATAATTGAATAAAAAGATAAGTCCACTTGTGATTGTGATAGGTTAACATATGATCATATTTTATAAAAATATTTTAATTTTATTTATAAAGTAAGATGGAAAATATTTTATTGAACTGCAGGTGCAAAAGCACTATTTCACTCACCTGCTCCAGTTTTAAAATTCCTAAAATACGTAGCGCTTTTCTATTATACCCCTTCTTTTTGTATGTTTGATCTCAATTTATATTGTTGGATTTAGATGTGAGGGGATAGATACAATAAAGAGATTTACATGAAGTATATTGATTTTAATTTGAAAAAATTAAAGGTTGAGTTTTGAAATTCTTCTCAATGTATCCATGTTTTTATATCAAATTTTAACAATATAAATTAAGAATAATAAATTTCTCGACTAGTAAAGATTTGATAAAATTTATCATAGATTTATTATAAAACTTAGGACAATAATACTGACTTACCAATGTCACCAATGAATTTGTAAGACTCCCTGATTAAAAAAATATTAAACTTTTAAATTTCTGAATACGATGGTCTATTTATCAATTTTGATTGAAATTGACTAATAGACTCATAGAATCTCAAATCACTTTAAATAAAAAATCAATGTACTCTTAGAAGCCTATTTAATTATCAACAACCTTGTATTTAAATTTGATAGTATAAATTGAGAAAAATAAATTTGTAAATGAGTTAAAAAAGTTAAGAGTAGAAAGAAATTTTTCTCAGTGGGACCATAAACCTAAGAACATTGATTGCTTAGATAGACATCCGTGAGTGTTTTTTAATTTATCTTAATAACTAATGGGAAACTTCTATAGGATTAGGCCTAACCGGTCACCTATCTTGGTGCAATCAACCTCAGGTCAAGGTTGACTAGATTAACTAAGCTCGGATTGACTCGAGCCTGAGTTTCAATCTTTGATCAATATATGCGAGGAAAGTCCAACTTGGTCAAAGGTTGACCGAACACTTAATGACCTATAATCCAACGGGAAAGTTGGCAGGAGAAAATCCAAGTGGATCAAATGTTAATCGAACACTCCAACAGGAAGCTTGGCAAGAGGAAAGTTCAGCTAGGTCCAAGATTAACTGAACACTTGGTGGCCGAAAGTCTAACAGAAATGTTGGCAAGAGGAAAGTCTAACTGGATCAAAAGTCAATTTTAGTTAAAATTGGTTGATGTACCTAACGACCTCGGATTGACATGAAGTTAGTTTTTATGTGTTTAGTTATCTTTCTTGATTATATCCATGCCCTTAAATGTCAATTTAACGTTTGGACAAACCCAATTGATGAATCAAATAACCTCATATTACTATGAAACTAATTCTTATGTGTTCTTCTACCTCTCCTGATTATATTCATATGTTCACATGTCAATTGACTCAATATATTGAGAGCAACTATTTTTTGAATACGAATATATTTAAAAAATTTAATTCATATTTAAAAAATTATTGCTCTCAATATATTATGTGAACTTGATGTTTGAGGGCATAGATATAATCAGGAGAACTAGTCAAACACATAGGATCTAGTTTCATATCAATTTGAAGTCGTTTGATCCATCAGCCAGATTTTTTATGCACGAATTAAAATTTTCAAATATTTTCATCTTTAAAAAATCATTACTCTCAATATATTGAGTAAAATCAATGTTTGAGGGCATGTATATAATCAAAGAAGTAGATAAACACATAGAAACTACTTCATGTCAATTCAAGGTCGTTTGGTCAATCTGAGGTCATTTTGTGCATCAACCGATTTTGTCCAAAACCGACTGATGGACCAAATGACCTCGAATTAATATGAAACTAGTTTATATGTGTTTGTCTACCTCTCTTAATTATCCTCAAACCTCAATTTGACTAAATATATTGAGAGCAATAATTTTTTGAATATAAATATGTTTAAAAAATTTAATTTATGTTCAAAAAATCATTGCTATCAATATATTTGGTCAAATTAATATTTGAGGACATGTATATAATTAGGAAAACTAGCCGAGCACATGGGATCTAGTTTCAAGTCAATCCAAGGTTGTTTGTTCTATCAGTTAGATTTTTTGAACCCTCAAATGTCAATATAACCCAATATATTGAGAACAATGATTCTTTAAACACAAATTAAATTTTTGAAACATATTTGTGTTTTAAAAAAATCATTGATCTCAATATATTATGCCAAATTGATGTTTGAGTGTATGAATATAATCAAGAGATGTAGACGAACACATCGGAACTAGTTCATGTCAATTGAAGTCGTTTATGTTAGTGCAGCGGAGCCGGCAAGAGAGGGTGAATTGCCTAAAAAATAAAAACAACCCCTTTCTTCTTCTTTTGACTTAGATTAGTAGCATAAGTTAATTAATAAAAAATAATTGACATAAAGAAATAACAACTTAAAAGAGTAGGTAAAAGGCTAGGATTTACTTGGTTATAACCTAGATGGTTGTTAATCCAAGACAGATGAAAGCTCTAAAATTTTCCTTCCTTGAATGTGAAGAAGCCTTTTATACACGTTGACAACTCAAAAATGACTAGGAAATTTAACATAAAAGTTGTTGTTCAGTTATTATTTATTTTCTAGGTCTAGAGATCTTTTTATAGCTCCCGTTAAATCTTATCCAAGGCTGGAAGGTGCCTCCAGTGAGGCAAACGAAGATAAGGTTTTATCTTCGCTAACGGTTACATTTTGCCCAGTCTAAGGCGCCTTCAAAGGGTTGAAGGCGCCTTCCATGGGTGGTTAAAGGCTCGAAGGTGCCTCCAACCACATTGAGGGCGCCTCCAGCAGCTCTACAGCTCCCTGTTGGCTCTTCCGCTGCTTTGATCGTTTGGATGATTTTGTCCATCCAGAATTAAGCTCACTCGGACCCATCTTGTGGTCTTCTCCTCGAGTAGGCTTCCTCCCTGACTTCTCATTCCTTGAACGTCGCGCACGTTCTTCTCGTCAACTGGTATACTCTTCTGCAGCATCTCGTCCCTCAGAAGCACCAATCCCGTTGACTCTCTCTCGTACCATCCTTCTCGCTAACTGCGTCTTTTGCTCAACTTCTTGTGTTCCTAATGTTCTGTACACTTAGACACAGGGATTAAACATAACCTGACTTAACTGAACTTGGTTAACTACATCAAAACTACCCTAGGATACTTACAATTTGTCCCTTTTTTATGTGAATCAACCTAAGTTCAAGTTAGTGTAAAAATTGTAATAAAATAAAAGTGATAACAAATTGCTTGTAAAATAAGTAAAAAAATCTAAATCCTAATTCCCCCTGAACTTGTACATATTTCTCCCCCTCTAATCACATCAAAAAGATTTGGGAAAAATAAAACAAACTTTTTAGAAAATTTAAAATAGTTCTCTAGGGGTACTTAAATTATCAGTAAGCTAACATGGTTTAGAAATAATCAATAGAAATGTTTTCATAAAAAAATATTTTTCAACTCTAAAAATTCTTATAAACTTTTTTTTTTAAAAAAAAACTTTTTTGAAAATAATTCATAATAATTCTAGAAAAATTCAAAAAATGTATAGAATCTTATAATGATAGTGAATCATCATGTTCTATTATAGAAAAATAAAAGTTTCCAAAAATAAGTTTGTGAAATATTTTTAATTTTTAAAATACCGTTAAAAAACAACTCAATGAAAGATAATATCAAGAATACTTCATTTTGTATGGATAAAATTTTGAGCAAAAATTTTGATCAGAAAGTTAACAAAATGATTGATGTTATTGACAAGAATAAATCAGGTAAATTAAATTTCTAGCATGTAAAAATTTATTTAATTATCTAAACAAGATTTAGAAATACAAAATAAATTATGTCCTACTAGGTTTACCAAATATTTGGGAGGTATATAATTTTTTGGAATTTTTCTAATTTATCCCTGGTAATTTCTAATGTATCAGTTGATTTTATCATAATTTCTAAATCTTGGTTTTTGATAGTAATTAGAACATACATGACTATCTTTCAATTTCTCTATTTATGTTTTCAATTTTTTATTTTCTAATTTCAAATTGTCAAACAATTCTAGTGGACATGCATTGGCTAATTGTCTTTTCAAGTTTATATTTTCCTTTTCTAACTTGCACATGTTTTTAGAAAGCATTTTGATAAATTCAACAGATTGCTTGAAAGATAGTGCATGTACCTCACTTATCTCGTGTTCTGATGCTCCTCATTCATCGTAGCTTTCCTTTGATGATCCTCCTTCTTCATAGATGCTTATCTCGAATGAGCTTTCTTTGTCTTCAGGTAGGTATTCGACTATAAATGTTGTTCCAGCAATTTCCTTAGTCTCGGATTCTTCAGATGATGACTCGGTGTCCATTGAGGAGTTAGATTCGACTTCTTTTGGTTCTTCATAGAGCTTCAAGAACTTTTCCCAAAGTTCTTTGACACTTTTATAGTTACCGATTCTGTCGAGTTCCTCAACAGGTAGTACGCTTACAAGGTAAAATTTAGCTTTACCGTTTGCCATAAATTCATCGTGTTGCTTTCTAGTACAGAGGTGTTCTTCAAGTTCTTCTCTATTCATGTTCTTTGATACTTCAAAATCATATTTCATTATTAATAAAATATTAAAATATGTCTTAAAGAATACCTCAATTCGTCACTTCCAAAACGCGAACTCCCCCTCGAATACTGGTGGGTGGATGCTAGTTCCGACCATCGTTTTTGTGCTTCAATCGGCGGTTAATCCTTCTGAGGCATTCTGGCTCTAATACTAATTGTTGGTGTAGTGGGACCGATAAGAGGGGGGTGAATTGCCTAAAAAATAAAAACAACCCCTGTCTTTTTCTTTTGACTTAGATTAGTAGCATAAGTTAATTAATCAAAAATAATTGACATAAAGAAATAACAACTTAAAAGAGTAGGTAAAAAGCCAGGATTTAGTTAGTTACAACCTAGATAGTTGTTAATTCAACGCAGATAAAAGCTCACTAAAATTCTCCTTCGTTGAAAATGGAGAAGGCTTTTATACACGTTGACAGCTCAGAAATGTCATGGAAATTTAACATAGAAGTTGTTGTTCAGTTATTGTTTATTTCCTACGTCCAGGGGTCTTTTTATAGCTCATGACAAATCTTATCCGAGGCTGGAAGGTGCCCCCAACAAGGTGGAAGGCGCCTCTAGCGAGGCAAACGAAGATAAAGTTTTATCTTCACTAACGGTTATATTTTGCCCAGTCTCTAAGGCAGTGCTGACCTTGAGGTGGTTAAGGTGGGGCCAGCGCACAAGGCCCCATCTTCCTGGCGGGCCCCATTTTTTAATTTTTAAAATAAAGTTTTAATATTTTTCATAGTATTACCAATATCAATGAAAAAAGTTTAATTAAAAATGATCTAATTATAAATTATAATATATTATGGACTTTTTTATAAAAATGAAAAAAATAAGGATATACACGCACTTTTTCTTCCTCCACTCTTCTATTTCCCTAAAACCCTAAACGCCGACTCTCTTTGAACCTTTTGCCTCTTGCAGTTTTACTTTTTGAATATTTCACCCGTGCCTATGTCGACGACGACGTCAACGCTGACGCAAACACTGAAGGCTCGACAGGCTTTATAAAGGGTAGACAACGCGCCGGTCATGTGAAGTCATGAATCCTAGTGATCTCGAGTGTCATCATCATAGATTCACAATTTCACGGTCACCTCTGGTCTTCATGGTTGTTATCGCAGCATCGGGTTGGCGTATCTTGTTAGATGATCAATTGGTTTACTTAAATATGTTTGGTTGGCTTATCCTTTCCATTGATTATTGGTTTCATCATTAAATTAATGTTTTTTTTCTCTGAAATTTGTGGTTTTTGGATATCTAGGAAAGTAGGACTTAAGGTGGGTAATTAAAGGGTAGGTCATAGGCAACTAGGCATTGTGCCATTACAGGGAAAACTAACAAGGGCATAATATCAATGAATTATGAATATGTGATTTAGGTATTGCAAAATATATTACACAAATATAGTAATACAGTATGGTTAATACTTAGTAATCCAACATTTTGGTGGAATTCATTTTGACCATATACTTTACCGCCCTTGAAAAATTCATTCATAACAACTTGTAAGCCTTCATGAAGCCTCAATATTTGACACCTTGTAGATATGCAGACTTCATGGTAAAAGTTTAAAGTTACAACAAAAAGGATAAGTTACCATTAAATCCAAAAAATGTCATTTTTGATGAATCAGATTGTTGCTCCACTTTGAAATGGTAGTTCAATGGCATTTTTTGTATGCTTGTCATTATGCATTCACTGCAGTTAGTTAGATGTAATTGTACAATAATCATTTTATTTTATAGATGTTGCATATTTTCATAGGAAATTGAGTTAATAACAATTTTATTATCCTTTATGTAAACACTCATCTCCATGCTTTATTTGTAAAATATGACACCTTGATAATAGACGAATATCCATAACGAAATTTTCTGAAATTTTTAGAAATTTTTGGAAAATTTTTCGGAGGTCGTATGGTATAGATTACGGGGGTAAATATTAGGGCTAAGAAAAAACCTGTTTAGGCTACCCCATTGAACAAGGAAAAATTTTATTTTTCTTTTCCTCTTCCTTTTCTTTTTCTTCTTCCATCGCCGAACCCGTCCCCGACACCTCTTCGTTTTCCCGATCTCCTCTTCTTCCCCTCCTCTTCCTCTTCGTGGCCGAAATCGATCGCCTTCCTCTCCTCTGCCCAATCCTCTTCCTCTCTTCTCTTCCGCCCCTGCCCAAGTGTCGGTGATGCGCGAGCCACCGTTGGACGAGCCGCCCTCTTGATCCTTCCTCCCTCACCCTCTCACGATGTCGGTCAAGCTTCTGCTTCCCCATATCTTCCTTTCTTCCAACCGAGCAGTGCCGACTTTCCCTTTCCCTCGCGTCGCCCCAGTTGCAACGGCCGACACCGGTCACCAACCGCCACACCTCTGCACAGTATGATCTTTGACCAAGGGCAACGAGTCGGGCCCTAGCCGTCTCCCGCTCGCCACTGGCCACGACCGCCGCCTGCTCCGGTCGATCACCGCCGATCCTACACTGTCACTGTCTCCCTCTGCTCTGAGGCGCCACCTTTGCTCGAGCTAGTTTCGGACAGGAGCAAGGAATCCAAGCCCTAGTCTCACCCTCTACTAAATCTCCAACAAAGAGGAAGAGCTTGGCATCGTTGCAGGTAAGGCATATTTGGGTATTTTGATTTGATTGGGGATGCTGACATAGAGAGTAATAGCTCCTTGCAGTGTTGGCAATAGATCATTGGTAGCAATATTCTCCGGCAAGCAATTTTCGGTAGCAACTACCTGCTATGGATCAACAGGAGTGGTTTGGTGGATTGAGGTAAGATGTAGAGAAATTGTTTCTCTTGTTGTAGCGTACACAGATTTGAACTGGGAAAGGTTAGGAATGAATTGTACTAGAATTTACTTAAGTTTAGGTTGATTAAGTATAGATTTAAATCTAAATGGAATAATTAGGGTTAAGGAAACTAAGTCTAGTTGACCATTGAGTTATATTTAATTAGGGTTAAAATGTTGGATCTAATCTAAGCTTCGGGTTAGATCCTATTTATTTAATTAATCGAGATCAACAAATAAAATTAGGGTTTCCTGGTTAATAGGAATTTTGATTAAGCTATTGGATATCTGCGAGCATGACTTAATTATATGTATGTTGTTACAGGGCTTTAATTCGAGATGAGCGTCTCAACGTGGGGTCTATTTTGGAGACGGTATCCACTTTTGAGGCGGGTACCTTGACTTATCTTTTAGATATTGTCATTTGATTTGCATAGTAAATTTAACGAGTAGTAATAATTATGTTATATCTGCATCCGTATGTCACTATTTATTACTTGTTGCATGCTTGGTTTCACTTACCTGTTTTACATTCATTACCCTCTTGATTATTTATGCTCATAGTGGTAGTGACATACCATGCCATATGATATACCAGACTAGTCATTTACCATATCTGACATGTATACCTAGATCTGATTATTTGATCCATGTAGTTTAGGTACATATTTTATGGAGGTAGATATGGTCAGGATCTTCATGCTTAGTGTCATGCCCCATCTTGTATGATTACATGCTGAGCGATTGGCAGCTCCATTATTGTTGAGCACATCATCAGTTACATGGATATGCACATACAACCACTCATGGGTTAGTGGTTTTTATTCAGACAGGGTGTATTGTAGTAGGTTGCTCTATCAGGCTCCATTGGTCCACTCATGGGTAGTGGTGATACAGCGTGGTAGCCGGCAGGGATCCCTCCTCTGAATTGTCTCAGGGAGATGAGAGCATTGAGCTCCCCCACTTATGATTTGGGGTAGGAGGATAGGTGCACTCCAACAACATCCTGTCCACTTAGTCACTCATCAAGAGCAGTGATGGCAAAGTGCATAGTTGTCACAACCCTACCCACTCGGTCTCACCATCGTATGTGAGATGACTGACTGGCGTCAGGGGTGATCAGGACATGTCATTTGCATCATATGCATGATTGCATTTATTGCTTGTGTTTGCTGCACTTTATTTGCTGCATATTGGATGGATGCATATGATTGACATGCATACAGGG
>JBBMJZ010000027.1:2842665-2856054 GCA_037833815.1 Zingiber zerumbet
AAAAAAAAAAGAAAAAAATTTATACTTAGAGTATCGTATCCCCGTCCCTTAGGGTTAGCAGGGAGGGCGGGCGTTACAAGTCGGCCGCCAAGGGTCCTACAAGTGGTATCAGAGTGGGTTCGCTTCAGGCTAACCGCCGAACGAAGCACACGAGATGGTCAAACCGAGTATCAACCCACCGAAGTTCATGGGGGAATTCATAAGCTGGAAGAAAAAGATTGAGGTATTTTGTAAAATAGATTTTGAATTATTAATAATTATAAAATATGGTTTTGTAGTCCTGAAATACAAAGAAGAATATCAGTAGACGAAGAAAGAGCAAGTCGACTTCGTGGCGAATGACAAAGCAGAGTTTTATCTGCTTAGTGTTTTACCACCTCAAGAAGTCAACCGTATCAGAGCTTACGAGTCAGCCAAGGAGCTCTGGGAGAAATTCTTGGAACTACACAAAGGGACCTCGAAGGCAAAACTAGCGACATAGGACCTGCTCTTGAGCCATATCAGTAACCTCCGATTAGAAGAAGGTTAAACCATCTCACACCTCCACTCAATAATCAAGGAACTCATCACCGGACTCACGAATCTAGGAGAAAAGGTAACCAATCGAGATTCACTAAGGTACACACTTAACGTATTTCCTAGGACTCTGAATGGTCAACCTTAGTAGATGTGTATTTCATATCTAAGGATTTAGAGGTAAGCACTTTAGAAGAACTTTTTCAACTTTTGAAATTCATAAGTCAAGATGTGCAGGTCTAAGGAAGCAATCAAGGTAATCATTGCCTTAAAAGCTAAGATGGACAAACCAGATTCCAAGACATCACTTGACGATGATGAAACATCGTTAATGGTAAGGAGATTTAAAAAATTATTTAAATCCAATGAGTTTAATCAAGTGCATGGTAAGAGAAGAAAAAGAAAGGTAAAATGCTACTACTGTAATGAAGAAGGGCACATAAAAGACAACTGCCCTAAACTAAAAGGCAAGGATAAGAATAAGGACACAGGCACGGACAAGAAGCCAACCTAGAAAAGGCACAAGAATCTAAAGGCGACGTAGGATGAAACGTCGTCCGAGTCAAAGATCGAAGCCCTCGCCGGACTTGCGCTAGTGGCAAGTCACCAAGAAGACGAAGATGATGCAAGCTCGCCCGAAATGAGCATCAAGAGCATCGATGAAGGGGGAGTGACATTGGAAGAAAGCAGCACTTCAGGGGGAGCTTCAGATTGCGGGATAGACAAAGTAAGTCAGGTACAGTCTCTTCCTCCTGACAAGTCATTTCAGTTTATAAAACACTTAACAAAAAATTATTGTAAATTAGAAAAAGAAAATAAAGAGTTAAAATCAACCTTAGCTATATCTTGTCAATTAGAAGATCTCGATAAGATTAAAACTTTAAATAAAAAATTAAAATTGAGAATGTAAATTTAAAGGATCAAATAGAAAACTTTAAAAATTCTATATGCTTAAATTTGTCTGCTTCAACTTTCAGGAACTATAAAGGATTAAATTGGTAATTTAGATTTTACAAGGGAAAATTAGAAAATTATCTAGAAAATATATATTCTTCAGAAATTTTTAATTAACTCAATAGGAAGGAACCTATATTAGGTTCCAAAATCATATTTAGATTGACTGTTTTTTTAGACTTAGGACTTTCAGAAAAAAAGTTAAATATTTAATTTCTTTAAAAGACTTTGTCTAGAAAGTGGTTATTGTTCTAATAACCAAGAGGGCCTAGTGTCTCGCCATAGCTTGGAAGTCAATTATTAAAATAAATGTTTAATTGACTTACTTTGAAACACTTAACTAATACTTTAAATTATTTTTCAAAATTTCTGTTAGAAAAATTCTGATCGTTAAAATTTATTTAATAAAAATCATATTTGTTAGAGTTATTTTAGCAAACTTATTTTTCTATGAAATTTTATCTAAATAATTTTTTGAAATTTTTTCTGTTAGAAAATTTTCTATGAATTAGTTATCAAAGGGTAATTTTTTTAAAATTTTACTTCAACTTTTTGTGTAAATATTTTTTTCCTATTCAACCCCTATTAAATTTATCAACAATTAAAGGAGTCATTTTCAATTTTTTTTATATAAAACTAGAGTTTCTGAAGCTTAACCATTCATATTTTTATATAAAACTAGAGTTTCTGACTTTAAATTTAGATTTTCCAAAATCAATTCAAAGTACCCTATTTAATGTGATCAAAGGGGGAGAAGGGAAGATTAAGTCTAGGGGAGAGTAATTTAATTTTTGCACATTTTCGAGTTGTAAATTTATTACCTTGTTTTTATTTATTTATGTTTGTTTATCCTAACTAAACTTGGGTTGTTCACATCAAAAAGGGGGAGATTGTTAGTACCCTAAGGTAGTTTTGAAGTGATCAACTAAGTCAGGTTAGATCATATTGATTTTTAACCTTGTGTCTAAATGTGCAGAAACTTAGAAGCACAGGAAATCGATTAAAAGACACAACTGACAAGAAGAACGGCACAGGAGAGAGCCGATGGGCTTGGTACATCCAAGGGATGAGGTGTTGTGTAAGAGTACGTGGGTGGACGAGAAGAAGGTGGCTCGAAGGTCGGAAGTTAGGTTCGAATGATACCTATTCCGGATGGTCGAGACCACCTAAGCGAGCGGAGCTGGAGCGAAAGAC
Organism: Zingiber zerumbet; assembly: GCA_037833815.1. NCBI lineage: Eukaryota > Viridiplantae > Streptophyta > Magnoliopsida > Zingiberales > Zingiberaceae > Zingiber > Zingiber zerumbet. The sequence continues at coordinate 2,845,330 of JBBMJZ010000027.1, forward strand.
CCAGACCAATGCGAGCATAACCGGAGTTGAACACCCGGACCAAAAAGTCAACTAGAAGTTGACTTTCTAGTCTGGGCAGCCAGACTCCGGGCGTCGGGAACCCTTCTGGGTGCCCAGAGTAGAATTTTATGCGGAATGCGACGTAACGGTACGATAGGGATAAAAGTTTATCCCCTCTAGGTGCCTAGAACCCTTCCATGCACCTCGATTAGGGTTATAAATACAGTCCTGGTCCCAATGGTTCAAAACAACACTTGTGATTTATTCCTATTCAGTTCTTTTCTGTAATCTAGTGCTTTAATTACTGTAAAGAGGCTTCTCTGCCAAAAGGAGAGTTTAGTGAGCGTTCAACTTCCTTGGATTAACAATCTCCCCGGTTGTACTATTTGTGTCTCTTCCTTTCTTTATTTAAGTCTCTTATTTCTTTTATGCAAGTGTTGATTATTATTAAGCTATAAAGTTCGAAAAATGTTCATTTTTTCTTTATAGGGTTATTCACCCCCTCTAACCGACCGCCCAGGGTCCTACAGCTGTGAATATGAGAACCTACTGCCCTTCCTATATTAAGGGGAGTGTGGAAAACTGTCTTCCACCTGATCGGAGAAGTTGTCTGACCGGGCGGATGAGCCGATCGCTCGGCCACCAGAAGCTTGTCCTTTGACTGTTGACTTTGACCGCCACATCGTGGTTTCCCTTCTTGACTTTGACTTCCCTCATGTGGGCTCCCCTTCATCACCGCATCAAACAGGATTCTCATATCAAGAGATAAATATTTGTTTAGACCATACATAAGATAAATATGAAAATATTTGTCATAATGGAAGCGCAGATGTGCTACATCTTTTATGATAGAGTTGAACTATATTTGGTTTAATCATGAATTAGTCATGAGCTAACTTGGTTTAGTTGTGAACTAAATCAAGGAATTAATAAGCTAATTTTTAGTTAAGAGAGAATGAGTTGGATTTGGATTTTCTAATCCAACTTATTAAAGAGGGCTGTATATAGATGTAATTGGGAGAGAATTACATACAAATTTCATTATTTGCATGATTGACTTTTAGAAAATCAATCCTCCTCTACCTCTCCTCTCTCTGTCGCTGCCAACAAGAGGGTTCTCCCTCTTGTTGTCGTGACCACCACAAGGGAGACGAATAGAGGCAAGGTTTGATAACGTCGCTACGATTGATGCTCTGCTCGTTACAGGTCATCCATAAGGTATACCTAGTGTAAATTTACTTCTCGTAAAATTTTAATTATGAGATCATGTTTGGCATGTTGTATCCTTGTATCCGTGTGGTGTGTGTGATGTAATAATTAGAAATTATTATTATTTTATTTTTCGTTGTGTATGTTTACAAAATGTACTCTATCACACACCCACATCGGGTATATCCTAACAGGAACGACGACAACAATCTCCCACCAATATACATGTGACTTAATTAAGGTGTCTACCTTCGATTCGGCCACTTGATAAATTGGGAAGCACAAATGGATTCACACTCAAGAATCAACTTCTCAAGCTTTTCATTCCATTGAAAGAATTATTTTTTTAATAATCCAAGTATTTAGACCTTGAGCTCAACTAATCTTGAGGTGGACATTCTTTCCTTCCATTCATCCATCAGTTAAATCTAGAAGTATAAATGGATTTACGCTCGACAGTTGACTTCTCAGATTTTTCATCCCACCAAAGAGAAACGAATTGTACTCTACAATAAGATCAAAAGATGAAACCGTCACCTTAGTGAATCCTTATAGGATGGCCGCACACATCTTAAAAGGGATAAATCACATGGGTCATTTATCGAGCTATTTTCATATCCATTAAAATTGATCCCAAAGCTGTTACATTAAGCACCCCTGCAAATACCCAACAACGCCGGCCAATTGAACCCTCCCATTGAAGAATAAGAGAAAGATGGTCAAATATTTATTCTCCTTTCTCGAAAGTTCTATGGATCAAGCCCATAGGACATTGATAACTATCTATATGGGTAAGAGTCCAACCCAAGGTCAAGGAGGATCTTTAGAAAGAATACTTAAATCTTTTTCACGACTTGAATTAACATTCTAGAAAATTAAAAATTTTATAATTTTTTGTGCAGTCATAATTATTTAAAATTTTCAGTTCTTGTATTCATGCAGCCTTTAATGTATTGTATTTATTTCAAACAGCTGTCAAAATTTGATTTTGACTTATCAAATTTAATTATTAAATTCCAAACTCCTAGAAGCAAAAAAAACAAAAAAAAAATAGATCAAATGAGAACGCAGCGGCTAAATATTTCTCCATCCCTTAATTAAAGGTCCACAATATTGTGCCGTCAAGTAAATTTTTCTCATATTTTATTTTAATTTATACATGTCATTGTACACGAATTACTTAATCATATATTCTCATAATTTCACGATCATACGAAACTAGAGTATTTTTCTTAAATAACACATCTAAAGCTAGTTGAATTAAAATCTTGTGTCTTAAGTAAAATAAATGATAATAACTTCTCATTGTACTAAAAGACAAAAGGAGCTTCACGATTGATTTCTCAATGATTAAAAAGAACAACTAAACAAATCAGAGTTGGACAAGTATTCTAATGATTGATTTCTCAATGTGCATAAGTTATATTTTAAATTTAACATGAACTGCTTTGAAAGTCGACTATGGTTATCATGAGTAAGGCTTCTTATTAAAGATGTTGATTTATTATTATTGTATTCACCATGTGGTGGTGTAAGCTATCAAAATTATATATATATATTGGTGAACTTAGCATGTTTGATATATACATATTAAAATTCAAATATTTAAAATTTTAATTAGATTAGATTTATTTTAATATGATGACACACAGTAGATAATTATCCTTTTCGACTAACTTTGGATTAAGAATCCAATACAGGATGTTGATACTGAAAAAGAACAATGGCACATCACATAAATTAAAGCACTACAAGTGAGTTTAGTGATGACGATGAGGCAGCCGCTAGGCGGTGCCGGCGAGCTCTCCCATTTTTTTTGACTGATTCAGGATGAGTGCGGTGGCGCTGGCGTCCTGCGACAGAATAATCTCAAAGCCATCGTAGTACGATTCCATGCCCTTGACGAAGAGCTGCCACATTAAACCCCCTGTGAAGGTCTTGTGCCCGTCCTTCGATATGCTATAGATGCTAACATAGACCGTGGAGTAGAAGTCGTTGCGGATCTGTTCCGAGTATCCCGGATCCTTTTTCGTCTTCCCAAACTCCCCCAGCATAAATGGCTTCCCCAGCACCTCCATCGAGTCCTTCCAGTGGTTCCAAAGCCATTGTTTTACGAACTCTGTTTTATTAACCTCACTTTGCCCTTCTAACCTGCATTAATTTCATTTTTTTGATTTTTTTAATAATTAATTAATTAATCAATTAATTAATACCTCAACTCTAAACCTTAAACCCTAAATCCAATCAATTAATTAATCGGATTGATAGATTGATGAGATGTTTTACCAAAAATCCGGGTAGGCGTGGACGGTTGCATAATCGATCTCGTTGACTTTGTGGACTTCGATAAAGTCAACGCCAATTTGAACCGCATTAGGGTTGTTAAGTTTGACTTTGTCCGGGGTCGAACTTCCATAAAAGCCCTCCAGTCCGACACCAAGAAGGTGTTTTCTGTCGATGGACTTCAGGAAGGTTGCCATCTCTTGCACCCAAGCCTACCAATAACAGAATGAGAATTAACGGGTTCTACACACGTATAGATCCACATCCAATCCAATAATAATAAATACCGTAACAATTTTTCCCGAGGGATCGGACTCGCAGCGGGGCTCGTTCATGAGCTCCCAAGCCATGATTGTGGGATCATTTTTGTAGGTTATATTTGTGAAGGTGTTCGTTCTGTTTAGAATATACTGAAGCAGGCAAGAAAGATTTAAAAGGTTAAAAAGGGGGTACTTAATAGAAAATTAAAAATCTATTAGTGTCATAATTATTATTGATTGATTAATTAATTAATTAATTAATTACCTCAATGTGTTCCTTGAAGTAGCCCTTTATAATATCGTGTGTGTAGAAATCATCGTCGCTTGGCACGACCAAACCTGCCCTGCGAGCCCAGTCCACGTACTGTGGTCGACCTCCGTAGTCTTTGTAATTGTTCACCAAGCTCAAGATCAATCGTATTCCTTTCTTCCTGGCTTCTGCTATTACGAAGTCCAGGCCCTAACCAACACATATCGATCGACATTAGAAAAATAAAATTATCATTTTTTTTATTCTAATATACAATTCTTACGACCTGATTATGGACGCCGAGAGAGAGAGAGAGAGAGAGAGTGCGTGAAACTTGTGGGTGTGTGTGTATATATACCTTGAAGACTTGCTCATGGTAAACGCCGGGCGTCACCTGAAGCGAGTCGTTGCTGTAGCCGTCGTTGAACGCCCATGTGCGGCAGACGGTGAGGCCGGCGGCGGCTGCCTCTTCGAACAGAGCCGTGACCTTGCTCCCATTGGAGTAGGGAGACGCCGCGTCGCCCATTAGCCAGTAAGCGTTGAAACCGTTGAAGAGGAACTCAGACCCTTCCGTCCTGAATGTCCTGCCATACCTCTCGATGAACGCCGGGAGATCCGCTGCTGCCGTCGTCGCCGCCACCAGCGCTAGTACACACAAGAAGAGCTGCGATCCGCTCGCCATTGCAATGAGCTTGAATGGAGTGAGTACCTTTTGGATCGATCGCATATATACAAAGAGAGGGATTAGAATGGCAAACTGGTATTTTTAAGCATCAATTTATGAGAATTGACAGAAAAAGATAGGGTTTGTTCAATTTTTATTTTTATTTTTTTGAAAAAGTACGTATTTTTAAAAAATAGTATTTAGTTTATATTTTCTATTATGTCTGTTTCTTAAAAAAATTAAATAATATTTTCTAAAAAAATAAAGAACGCCTAAAAATTATATTTTATTTTCTAAAAAATACATCTTCTTTAAAAAATTAAAAAAAAAAAACGTACAAACCAAACACACTATTAGTTTTTCATTTTGAGAGGAACAGTTAGATAATTTTAAAGTATCATTTATTACAATTAAAAGTCATATTTAATATATTCTTCTATTGTAAATATGTATTTGGACGAAAATAAAAATTATGGAAAGATTTTCCTGATATATATAATTTTTAATTACTTTTATTTCTTCTAATAGACAAATCTATTTAGCCTAAATTGGAAGTAATTTTCTCCCTTCCAATTCGAATGATGTATTCGAATTATTTCCTAACACGGATTACGGCCCTACACGAGGCCACTTGTGCGGCGGCCTCGTGCGACCGTAGTTCTTTTTTATGAAAGTTTTAATGGTATGGAATGTCGTGCAAGTTTTATCTAACGATTTGGTAAAAATCATCATAGCAAAGTTTGAATTATTTATGAATTACTTGGTGGAGATCCATTTTCCAAATATTTATTTAGAAAATAATAAATCTAAACTTATGCATTTTAATAATTTAAAAAATAATTTAATTAATACATAATTTATATATTCGAGAAGATAAATTTAGAAAGTGTGTGCAATAAAATTTAATAAAAATTAATATACCAGAAATATTTAGTAAGATGTATTTGCATTAAAAAAATTCTAAAAGTAAAAAAAAAAAACAACTTGATTCAAAACCGCGAGGTCAAGCTTATTCAAAATAATAAAATAAGAGATTAAAAGTCGAGACACGGAATTTGGTTAAACTTGTACAGTCTATTTTTCAGGAAATAAAAATTAAGAAATAATTTTATTAAAAGGTTTGATATAGTCTTAATATTATAAGGGTATATTTACACTTTAGAATCTATAAAAACAATAGAATGGAAATGTTTCTATTATTTAAGAATAATAGGAGGCTGAAATTACTTTTTGGGTCGTTTATATTTGCCAAGTTATAATTAATAAACTAGACCATTCCCCTTTATTTGATAATATAAAAAATAATAAATATCAAAAGTTAAAAATAAATCATTTAATAAATAATTTATTAATTATTGAATAGAAGTCCACCAACATCACTCAAATTAAATTTTAAAAGGGAATATATAATAGATTTGGTTCTTCTATTTTTATTTTATTTATTAAATTTTAATTTTAATTTTAATATTAATCAACCCTAACCTATCAAAAACCATTTGCTTTGGTTCAAGTTTGTTAAAGCATGTCGAAATTTCCAAAAGCTTTTGTGCTTTCCAACTGTTAGCAATTCTTAACCCTAGCTTAGTTTGAATTTAATTCTTTAATTTTTAAAAAATATTTAAAATTTTAAGTTTTGATATTATAAAATTATTTGTTTATTTTAAAAGATTTATTTATTTATTTATCAACTTAGTTTATAAACTTTTTCATGAATATTATTTAATAATATATTCATGAATATTAACTAATATTTTGAGGATTAAACAAAAGAAATTATAGAGTGCTAATTCCACAACTAATAAATGGTTAAAAACTTCCATAAAATCTAGACTAAACAATCAGTTTACCACCCTCTGGCAGTAATAATGAAATGACAGAAAAAAATGATCCTACGGCTTAGGTATCATACATACTCCTAAAACAAAGAGCCTTAAGTACTAGTAATAAAAACATCTAGACCTAATAAAATTAAGTGAATACCCACAACGATAACCATTTTATTTTGATCTCCGGCCCAAGATGTGCATTCTTAAGAAGGATCGGATGATATTAGATTTATTACGCGTAGTTTTACTTTAAATTTTGCAAGAGATTATTTTTACAATTTGAGTATATAATTGCATATTCACATCATGATAGTTTAGCAAATCGGGCGTCAAATTTATTTAGAAATATTTAATTTATTTACCATTCTACTATTAGAAGTCAAGCGGTAGTTGTTTTTAACATGAAGCATGATACACCCACGACAAATGAGGGTCAGTGAACTAGGTTAAAGGTGTCAAAAATGAATTTGATCTGAGTTGATTCGAAAAAATCAGGTTCAGGTCAAGTTTGTCATTTTTCTCAGGTACCAAGTAGATGAAAAGTCGCTTAGAGTATCTTGTCTGTCGGTCTCATGTCACATTAGAAAATGATCTTTACTTTACTCTTATTTTCTTACATGTTTTCCTTATGGTATTGGCATGTATTGGTGTTTAGCCATGTGACTACTTTATCATTTTTGATATTTTGTTGTGTTTAAACTGTGTCGGCATGCATTATATCATTTTAATTTGTGTGACTTTCTTACGTCTTTTGCTGTGATTTTTGTTACAGTCGAGTGGGTTATTTATTACTTTGTTTTCTATTTCAACTGTGTGGGTTGTATACAACTGCATGGCTGTCGATCCAACCATGTGAGCAGCATACTAAACTGTGTGATTTTGTTTTATTTCCATCCGTATGGGTTATACGCTGAGTGACTATGTATACACTTTGAAACCTTTTTCTAAGAGGTGGAAAAACCTTGTACAAGCAAATACACAAACAAATATGAGAAATACAACAAGAAATACAATAAAACCAAATAAATAAGCACAACAATGAAGGACATTTGCTCTTGATATCTTGTTGCTTTGAATTGCCTCTTGATACTTGAAAAGTCCCATAATACTTATCTCTAAGAAACTTCAGAAACTAGCGATGAAGAGTGGATATGAAGAAGTCTGGATTTAAATCTTTGAGAAGCATTATATCCCGCAGATTAGGGCTCTCAATTGATTGTACCTTACCCCCAATTGATTGTCACATCAGATTTGAGCACATCTTGCCATCTAAATCTGACAACGACTCTTTTCTTCTTCTCCCAATTGATTACCTAATCACTTAAGAGGCTTTAATCGATCACTTGATCAATTACGAAGCCCACTGCGTGTCACGAAAAATTCCCCTCAATCGATTAGTCAATTGATTGAGGATGCCCTGGATCGATTGCCCAATCAATCTAGAGACCTACTGTTCTCATGAACTTTTTCTTCGAATCTATTACCTAATCGATTAAACTTCTTGCGACAAAATCAACTCTCCAATCGATTGCCTAATCGATAGACCAATTGATTCAACATCTCTCCGAGCTCGTGATTTAGGCCCCCAATCGATTGGTGAAGGCTTAATCAATTGGCTAATTGATTTAGACTTCTCCTCTCTCGCGACACGCAACTCTCAATCGATTAGTTAATCGATTGGCTTTAGCCCAATCGATTACTCAATTAATTGTCCAATCATAACTCACTTAACCCGAATCTAGGGTTCCCTTGCCCAACCTCTGATCAACTGTGATCTGTTGAAACTTCTTTACCAAATGTTCGTTCAACCTTTTGATCCACTTGAACTTTCTCTTGTGTCAACCTTTTGTTGGACTTCCGATTAACAAGTGTGGTTCTCCTTGATTCATTTAGATTTTTCTCTTTCCTAACCTCAATTAGGTCTTTTCTTTGCTAACATACAGTTTTCCTTGACTCATTTGGACTTTCCTTTATCTAACCGCAGTTAGGACTTTCCTTTGCCAACATACAATGATCCTTGACCCACTTGGACTATTCTTTACCAACGTACAATTCTCATTGATCCACTTGGACTTTTCTTTGACTAACTCTCGAGTTATGACTTTTACTTTGCCTAACCTCCAGTTAGGGATTTTCAGTCAAGTATCTAGTCCTCTATAAACTATTTGACTCCTATCTCACATATCATTAAATATCCAGTCAACCTAGATATATTTGACCTTTTCTCACATATTGTCCAATATATTGTCCAAACATAAAAAATCAAGCTTGAACCCACTCAAATATAGTCAAACTGGTCAACATTTACCTAAAGATGATTGCACTAACATTAAAATGTGTAGAGCTCTAACTGAGCTTTGTTTCTCATCCGAGATCACCTCTTCCTGATATCTGAGGCAAAAGTTATGACCTTTGAAAATTTGTTACGTCGAAACTCCTCGTTTCATGCCCACCCCTTGTTTTTATGATTGTCAAGTGTTCGGTTAACCTTTAACCCACTTAGACTTTATATTTGTCAACTTTCCATTGAACTTTCAATTACCAAGTGCAGTCCTACTTGACCCACTTGCATTTTCCTCTTACCTAACCTTGGTTAGGACTTTCCTTTATCAATGTACGATCCTCCTTGACCCATTTGGATTTTTCTTTACCTAATCACAGTTAGGATTTTCCTTATCAACGTGCAGTCCTCTTTGACCCACTTGGACTTTCTTTTGTTGAACTACAGTTAGGACTTTACCTTTGCCTAATCTTGGAGTTAGGACTTTGTTCTTGCCTAACTCTCGAGTTAGGACTTTACCTTACCTAACCTCTAATTAGGATTTTTCAGTCAAGTATCTGGTCCTCCATGACCTACTTGACTTCTCTCTCACACATTACCAAGTATCCAGTTAATCTTAATCTACTTGACAACTTCTTCACATAGTGTCCAATTATCAAAACTCAAACGTAAATCTTTTCAAACTTAGTCAAACTGGTTAACCTTGATCCGAAGATGATAAATAAATCATTTAATAAACAATTTATTAATTATTGAATAGAAGTCTACCTACAACACTCAAATTAAATATTAAAAGGGAATATATAATAGATTTGATTCTTCTGTTTTTAATTTTTATTAAATTTTAATTTTAATATTAATCAACCCTAACCTAACTAAAACCATTGCTTTGGTTCAAATTTGTTAAAGCATGTCGAAATTTCCAGAAGCTTCTGTGCTTTCCAACTGTTAGCTCCTTTTAAACTGTAGCTTAGTTTGAATTTAATTCTTTTTATACTATTTAATTTTTAAAAAATATTTAAAATTTTAAGCTTTGATATTATAAATTTATCTGTTTATTTTAAAAAATTTATTTATTTATTTATCAACTTAGTTTATAAACTTTTTCATGAATATTACTTAGGAGTATATTCATGAATATCAACTAATATTTTAAGGATTAAACAAAAGGAAGCACCGAGTGCTAATGCCACAACTCAAAAATTGTTAAAAGCTTCCATAAAATCTTAGACTATGCAATCAGTTTACCATCCTTTGACAGTAATAATGAAATGACAGAAATAAATGATCTTGCACCCTATGTATCATTTATGCCGTTAAAATAGTCCTCTCGAAATGGTCTAGTGGCTAGTGCATGAGGTGCTGTCACCATGAGATTTGGGGTTTAAATCTCGGTAAATCGAGGTAAATGTCTCCCTTATATGCTAGTCACTATTCCAAAGGCTAGTAGCCGCCCGTGATTTATCTCCTCCGTGTTGGCCCTGTGATGGGTTGGCGGGAGCACTGGGGGCGAACGTATTCGTCTTTTTGCCACCATATGTGCCGCTAAAATATCCCCTCGGGATGGACTAGTGGCTAGTGCATGAGGTGTTGCCACAATGAGGTCTGAGGGTCAAATCCTGCCTAGTAGTCAGGTTCCTGCCATCCCTTATGCACTAGTCATTGTCCGGGATAGTAGCCCAGTGATTTACCTCCTTCGTGTTGGCCTAGGGACAGGGTGACGGAGGTGCTGGGGCGAGCGAATTGCCTTTTGCCATAATTTATGCTGCTAAAACAAAGAGCCTTATAAATGATGTACTAGCTAGAAACAAAAACATAGAGTCCTCTCGGGACGATGCGATAGTTAAAATATACAGTATTGTCATATTAGATTATAGGGTCGAAACTTAACATGTTTGAGCATGCCTTTCCTTATGTCTTGGTCATTGCACTAATGACTAGTAGCCACTCGT
>JBBMJZ010000027.1:2876503-2903538 GCA_037833815.1 Zingiber zerumbet
GATACCAAGTAAAATCCAAGTGTTAGCGTTTTGGTGTGTTTCTTTGTATTTCCGCTGCCATCTCTTGAAGAAACAAGCAACGAAGCACACGAGCACGCGCGAAGAGCTATTCACCCCACCCCCCCTCTAGCTCACTTTCGGTCCTAACAGTAGTAATTAGGGCTCGTGCGCTGTAACTACTACACGTTGTAGCAGCTAACTATCTATGTTATAGCGGCTAGAGCTTGTATGTTGTAGTATAAATCTTAATAAAAAATATTGTACCGAGCTGAAAAATAGAAAGTGGAGTAGAAAGGCTTATGACTAAGAATGGAGAGAGGTGTTAAGCAGAGTAGTGTCTATTTTGTTTGCAGTAGCAATTTGGGGAGCTTCCAACCATCCCAAGAACAAGTATGCAGTTGTAAGTTAAGACCAGATCTCCTGGTCTAAAAAAGTGGATCAAGGGATGTACCATTCGTAATTGTGGCCGGATCGTGGTCACGATCCGGTCGCAATTGATTGTGATCCCTCTATGCGTTCACCGTACCCTTCAGGTTATAGTTTAGGTTGGGGCGGACTGGTGGAGGCCACCGGAAGTGGGCAAGTGACCAAGTTACCGGGCGCTGATCAGGGGGCGCCCTCCGACCTCCCGCTCCGACCCAAACTATAATCTAGTGGGAATGGTGAATCCAGAGAGGGATCAAACTAATTGCAACAAGATCGCGACCACGATCCGACCATAATTGCAAGTGATCCATCTCCTGATCCATTTTTTTATGGACCAGGAGATCTACTCCCCTGTAAGTTATGCTTAGCTTGCAACGTCTTTGCTTTGTTTGCCGACAGGAGCGGAAGACGGTGACAAAGAAAAGAATGAGAGCGACAGAAATTTAGATTGGAAAAATCAAGAGATTAAAATTCGAGCCACCGATTTTGAATAGAGGACGAAAGGGGAAAAAGAATATTTTTTTTTAATAATATAAAGAAATCGGGCAACGCCACGTAAACGGATCGCATATATATATATCTCTAAAAAGAGGCACTAGCATTCATCTCCCCGTCTCCTCTCCGCCGACGACGATACTGGGGAAGATAATATAAAGGTATATATAGAGTAAAAAGGCGAACCAAATCATTTGAATCCCCCAATTTGAATTCCGGCCGCTTTGCTTCCGACGATCCAAACGTCGATTCTTTTAATTTTGAGATTTTACCGCGCATTTATCCAACTCCTCGATCGGTTTCGTGCTGAATCCCAATCCGTTCTTCAGAAATTTCGGGTTCTGGGTTTTGCTTTGGTCTGACTTGATCTGGGACGGCTTAGGATTTTGAACCTTTCGCCCAATTGGAATCGCTGCTAGGGTTTGGAATCCCATGGTGGATCGACGATGGTGCGGTTTCTGGGATTGAGGAGTTTTAGCCTCGATCAGTCTCCGCGGGAGATCACTCGCACGGGGCCCGTCTCCAGCCGAGGTAACGGCGGTGCCGGCGGGGAGAATGGGTGGCTGATTCGGTTCTTCGACTCGGCTTTCTTCTGCGAGTGGATTGCGGTGAGCTATCTTTACAAGCATGACCATGACGGTGTCCGGGACTATCTTTGTAACAGGATGTATACTCTTCCGCTTACGGGAATCGAGAGCTACCTGTTCCAGATCTGTTACATGCTCGTCCACAAGCCGAGCCCTTCTCTTGACAGGTTCGTCATTGATATGTGTTCCAAGTCCCTCTGGATCGCCCTTAAGGTGCACTGGTTTCTCATGGCGGAGCTGGAGGACTCTGAAGACAACGAGGGGATCGGCCTTGTCCAGGAGAAATGCCAGATTGCTGCTACTGTGATGGGCGAGTGGCCACTCTTGGTTAAGCTTCAACCGGTCCCTCCTAGCACTCCAGCCAGCCCCAAGAGCAACCCAGTATTGAATAGGATATTTTCATCTAAGCAGAAACTGTTGTCGTTGGCATCATCATCATCGCCAACATCGGGTTCCAGTCCCTTGTTTGAGGAGAGCAATCGGGTCGATAGCAGCAGTGATGCAACTCCAGAGGAAAATAAGCTGTTGAAAAAGCTTATCATGGGGTCAAAAATGCGGGATGCATTTTTCTCTAGAAAGTCCTCCGAGAAGGATGAGGAGGAACCTGGAAAAGGTTTTTTTAAAAGGCTTCTTAGGGATAGTAAAGACAAGGAAGAAGACACTGATAAAGATGGATTTTTTCGCAGGTTTCTTAGAGATAGCAAGGATGATGATGGGGAGCTGACTTCAAGTTCAGAGGGTTTTCTGAAAAGATTATTTCGTGATAAAGAAGAGAGGATGGTGGAGGATTATGAAAAGGAAGGGTTTTTCCGTAGGATGTTTAAAGACAAGAATGAGGAGAAGAAACATTCTGGAATTAATAAGAACCAAGAGGAAGAAAAGGTCAGTGAGAATATTGAGGTTGACGAGAAGGAAAACTTCTTTCGTCGACTTTTCAAAGAAAAGCATGAAGAGAGGAAAGATGCAAATCGAGAGAGGAATGTGGAGAAAGAAAAATCTGATGTAATTGCTCAAGAAGAGGAGAAGGAGAGCTTTTTCCGTAAGATTTTCAAGGATAAGAATGACGAGAAGAAGGATATTAGGTATGATGTCAATGAAGAGAAGGAAAAAGTCCAAAGGAATTTGGAGGTAGATGATAAAGATGGTTTCTTCCACAGGATTTTTAAGGAAAAGAGTGAAGAAAAGAAAGATGGTTCATTTAATAGGAATGAGGAGGAAGAGAGGAAAAACATTGAGGATGGCAATATCTTTCGAAGATTTTTCAAGGACAAGAATGAAGGGAAAAAGGTTGTTGGGCATGATAATAATGAGGATGATAAAGTAAATGGAAGCATCGAGGAAAGAGAAAGGGAAGGTTTCTTCCATAGGCTTTTCAAGGAGAAGCATGATGACAAGAAAATTGAAGGCCATGATAGAAATGAGGAAGATGACAAGAGTAATGAAATTTTGGAAGAAGAGGGTACATCTGAAATTTTGTCATTTCGTAGGTTATTCCGCATCCATCCTGAAGAATCAAAGGTTTCAAGTATTAGTGAAAATGGGACTTTGGAGAACAGTCCCGGAACAGAAAACTTTTTCAGACGGTTGTTTAAGGATCGAGATCGTTCTATAGAAGATTCTGAATTACTCAGTGCAAAGATCCAAAAGGAGGTAATGGTTGGGTTCATATTGTTATTGGTTATTACTTTGGCAATTGCTGCACAAGTTATTGCTTGCTGTGATATTGAACTATTTGATTTCATTAAAAATGCTTGGCTGTTCATTTTGACTATCTAGCCAAACTTTACTACCGTTGAGTGATACCTTTTTGTCATCTCATTGTTCTCAGCAAATATAATTGTGATATATAAGATTGTTTCAGCTTTTTCTCCAAAGATTGATTCTTATAACAACTGCAATAAGTTTCACTTTGATTACCTTAAGATACCACTTGTATCATCTCATTTTATATGCATTCATTTATTTTTTTCCTAGAATGAACATGATATAGGCTTCATTCCTTTGGATTTTTATTAAACAAATAATACTTGCAGGCTAATGGATTGGTAATATTCAATGAAAAATTATCTAGCGCCCGTGGAACTCATTTTCTTTGTCAATATTTTTCTTGTTTTACACCGAGAGCCTTAGTATCTAACTTATGAATCTCCACAGGATCATACATGCAATATGAGGTTTTTTGGTGCCTGGATTTGGTACATCTTGGATTTATACTTTTAGTATGTTACTAAGGATTTAATTTTCAATATCTTTATCTATATGGTGTGATATGACTAAATAACTACATTGAATGAGTCCATGTGAACTGATGCCATTACCTTGTCATATGTGCATGGCTTCGGACTGAATCCAAAATGTTATGCTCCAGTAAGCGACTCATAATCTTCTACTCACCTGGATTATTACTTTTTATGTTCATATTTCATAATTGAAGTTGAGTTTCTTATCTTTTGGAACTTCACATGGAGACCACTTCTGCTTTCTGCTGTTTGCTGAAATGAACTTGGGAAGTGAAAAAGTTATGTTGAGTTTGTCAAGCAAATTACCATAATACTACATCTATTATAAACAAGAAAGAAAAAAGGGTGTTTCCTGTTCTGAATCATTTTAGTTTTAGTTCATAGTTGTTTTAAATATTATATGTTTCTTTGAGACAAACATCAGTTCTTCCTCAAAATATATATTACTATTTGTAGATCACAAGAAGCAATAGCTGGATTTCTTTTTAAGGATATGATAATTGACTAACACTTATTTGGTTGATTGCTCTCTTCCTTTTTTTTTTAATTTTATTCCAGTGAACAAGTTTTCTTTTGCATTTTCACCACCCAATTATCAGTATATTGTTTTGGTAAATGAGTATTGGTGAATAATACTTTACTTCATTTTTGTGATATGCACTGATACAAATTGTTGTAATTGTATTTATCAGTATCTTTTCATAGTTTTTCTCTTCATCAATGTGTTAGGTGATTTTTAGGAACCCAATATCTTGTTGACTGTGGAGTTAGTGGAAGCTTGCTTACTGCTTAACTTTGTGTTGCAGAAGCACCCTGGTTCTCAGTATAATGAAAGAGGGCATGACAAACCACCTTTACCCAATAATACAATAGCAGAAAGTCGAAAGAGTTCTTACTATGCTTCTTTGGAGTTTGTTCAGTTGTTATCTGACACATCTTATGGACTAGTGGACATATACCCTATTGATGATCGCAAAATTGCTCTCCGAGAGGTTAAGTTATTTTATGACAATCTTTCACTTATCTGTTCCACAGTTGAACATTTTCTAAAATGTTAGTTTCCTGAATCATTGACATTTTTGGTTCTTTTGTTGACAGTCTCTTACTGAGGTCAATTCACATGTTGCCGAGGCCCAAAAATGTGGAGGTTAATGAATTAAATCTATTTTTCTTCCTCTGAAAATCCATCATCTATAGCTATACATACCATATAGTTCTATCAAGTGTACATGAAAATTTATTATGATATATGATGACTGCTGTATGATGACATTTGGTTTTATTTGTAAAATATCTAATCCAAGGGGCTCCTTTTATCTTTCATTCAGTGCTCATATGTATTTCCAAGAGTATTCTTGAATTGTACTAATGTTGTAGTTTGCTGCTTGCTAGATTTTATTTCATAAATTATAGACTAATATAAACGAAGCTATTAACTGTGGATGTAGTTTATCAATTGATCTCTTCAACTATTTTCTCAGGTGTGTGTTTTCCCATGGGAAAGGGAATGTTCCGGGTGGTTAATATACCTTTGGATGAAGCTGCTCTCCTTAATTCTAGGGAGAAGGCACCTTACCTAATATGTGTTGAAGTCTTGAAATGTGAAACACTCAGGTAATGTAACTTACAACAAATTAGAAGTTTCCTCTAATTGTCAGAAGGTGATAGTTAAAACCATGTTTCAGTGTATTTGACCTTTTGCTTTTGGCAGTTATACTTTTCACTTGATGTTACTGTATAAACTTTTTCAACTTAGATTTATAACATTATTCTATATATCAAAGCTCAATTTGTAATTAATCTATCTTGTAGGAGAATATGGTTCATGTTCTTGTGTTCATCTTAATTTTGACTAGTGCTGTTTTCATTTTTTTCCTAGTCGGGCAAAGACAGCTGATGCTCAGAAGCTCTCAAGAGGAGGAATTCCCTTAGCCAATGGTGATGCACAATTACGAATGCCTCCTCCATGGGCATACCCTTTGTGGAGCCAAAATAATACTTGTAATTATGATTCTGATGGAATCTTAAAGTCGACTTCCAGAGCTATTGACCAAGCAATGGCTCGGTTATGGGAAGCAAAAGTGAAATATGTCCATGTTAGTTTGTCTGTTGAGAGTAAGATTGTTCAGGAGATTGACTCAGTATGGAAGATTGAACCAGATACTCTTGATGGGGATGATAGACGTGACAAGTCAATTACAATCGGTGAAAAAACCCCAGGGTGGATTACTGTCAATCTGTCTGCAATCCCTGGGGTTAACATGGAAGATGTAGAGGATCAGGAGCCTTCAGCTTCAAAAGATCATCGTCGTGTTCCTAGCACAATTGCTATTGAGGAAGTAAAGGTGAGCCTGTAAGTGTAATGAATTGCTATAGTGATACTTTTGTGTAATTGATCGTCAATAAGATGATAAAATTTTTTAAGTCAACTACTTTTTCTGGGTTGGACATTTAATTTTAGTGGAATGATTATTCTTCATGATACTTGATGTTTCATGTCTCATTAAACAATAAAATATCATGATTTGTGATGTATGTATTTGATGTTGTAAGAAAGAAAACTTAAGAAATGAGTGATTACTCAGAAATAGCTGACAAATGCCTGGATGTTCTGTCCTCTTGTATAAGCTATGCTGTCTAATTCAATAAATGTCTGAATGTTATGTCTTGTATCAGCTATGCTATTTAGTTTTTCATATAGTGTCTATTTATCTCATTAGCAAGGATTTTTTATTCAACAGTATGTCTTAACTATCTTAATGAACTTATGGTTTTATCATGCTACTATAGTCAAACTTTTAAAAGGAATATGAAGTTTGAGCACGTAATTACTATTCTTGGTAGGCTGCAGCAGCTAAGGGACAAACTGCTCCAGGGCTTCCTGTTAATGTTGCTGGTCAGAATTCCCACGCTACAAAACCAAAGGTAATTACTTTTTCCTTCTGGTGCTTCATTCTTGCATGTATCCCTTGAATGAAATATCTATCTATTTAACAGTTGATGGATGGTGTCATTCGAAAACCTGGTGATGCATTGTCCGGTGAACTTTGGGAGAAGAAGAAAGAGCAAATTCGGAGGTCATCAGCATTTGGAAAGTTACCTGGTTGGGATTTACGTTCTGTGAGTTAGTACTATCTTTCTTCCCTTTTTAGTGGAGAATTAAGAGTGAAACTCAAGCAAAATTTTCCACTGTAGAAGTTTTACTGATCTTCAGTTATACAATCAATCTATAGAATTGATTGCATGGTTTAAAATTTCGTATTGTGTTAAGCGAAACGGGCGAAATTTGTCGTTCTGCTCATGCCACTGGGCGCCGCGATCCCACGGCAGGGTCGTGGGTGTGAGATTAAACTTAGGGTTTAATAATTGAACTTATATTAAAAATTTCAATCAACTCCTTGCTATAAATAGGGATAATCTAAATTCTAAATAGGCTTAATAAAATCCTAATTATATATATATATATATATATTCGAAAATATATAATTAATTTTTATTTATTTATCATATGGGAGTGGATCCCATATTTTTTTCCTTTTTTTAAAGCATTTATTTATTTATTTTAATATTTAGGTTAAATTTTTTATTTTTAATTAATATATTTTATATTTAAAAATCAAAACCATATTGGTACGACACGATACAACATCGAAACTATATTGTTTCGATCATAAATCAAAATTTCGATACCATTCGAAATTTTAAACCATGATTGACTATATTGATAAGAAGCACCAGAATTATTGCTTCATCATCTTACATTGGGACTCAATAGATAGCTAAATTGTTTCAGAGAACTTGATATTGGTTTATCAGAGATAAATTGAAGGGTTGAGATAAGGAATGAATGTAATATTACTTCCCCTTCGTTCAACATTGTAAAGTGTTCCTAGACTCCTAGTGCATGCACATATTAGTGCCACCATAAAATTTTCATGAGAATTCAGAAAATTCAAGAATGACAGACTCTCAATAATCTCTCCAAAGGATCTTCGATTCCTATTGTTTTGAATTTTTACAAATGAACCTGATACTCTTCAAGGGTAGGAAAGATGCAAAAATATGTATAAAAAAGGAAGAGGCAGAAAATTAGTCTGCACTAGACTACTACTTTGAAAGGTGTTGTAGTGTGGCAGATGAAAGAACTTTCCTTAATTGAGTTTGAGACATATATCGAGACTAAATAAATTTGATAATCTTTCGGAGGGCATAAGTTTTCTCCTGAAAACCCTAAATCAGTTAGAAGATATTGTAAGCTTGAAGTAAAATCAATTGCAATGTGATTTGCATTAACAGGTCATTTGGAAATTCATAAATAATAATGGAGTGAACCTTGAATCTATGGCCTGATCACTTACACAAAATTCATAAGGATCTGATTTTTAGATTTATTACATTAGCGGAAGTGTCCAACAAACTACATTGTCTTTTTGACTGATTGCTATATTATATTATATTTTTTTTTTCTTAAAAACCACTAGGTTATGTATTGTCCATAATAAACATTGCAACTCAAGTATTTGTTGATGCATTGAAAATGATTATATTTAATTTGTTTTTCATTGCTATGCTTTTTTTAGTATAATTGATGCATTACATTTCTACTTGGCCATGCCTAATTCTTTTTTCTCAAGTAAATAGATAATTGTGAAGAGTGGAGATGACTGCAGACAGGAGCACCTAGCTGTACAACTAGTTTCACATTTCTATGGTAATTACAAATGCTGAAGATTTTGTTTGAAACTTTGAATTGTGACCAATGGTTAGGTTTTGCTTAATTTCAAAGGAAGATGCTGACAACTTTGATTAATTTCCTTCATTGGATTCTTGCTAATTTCTTGATGATGTGGGCTATCCTTAAGATATACAAACTTCAAAGGAATCATGATGTTGTTATCCTTTTGCACAAATGATGTTGTGAGCATGTTATCCTTCAAGTTGATTGTATATATTACATGTTTTACTATTAGAAATGATTGTTTGCACAAACAGTTCTATAACAAAGTTGAGGTGGCTTTTTTGCTTCCTTATGGACACTTGATGTGTGTGTGTGTGTATCAATGTCAGTGATTTGTGTCTTTGTGATGTATCTTCTACTTTTAATAAACTTGAAGGTAATTTAATAAGCGTTAATGTGGTATTTGATATGAGATAATCTTGTAACATTCTCATTGATTTTTCAGTTGGGAATGCTAATCATCTACCTTGGTTGATTTCTATTTAGTTATTTAAACTTTTAAGTAACCTAATTTATTTTGTATGGGAATCTAAATTGTTTGTGAGGGTGGTGGTAACCAAGATAAAGTTACTTGTGGTCGTGTCAGGTGTAACTATTTGGGGTCTTGTCTTTGAGTTCTTTGTAAGACTGCCAATTGTTATTTGACTATGTGAGAGTCACTTGTTCTGGACCACGTGACCCATCCTTCACTTATTGAGAGATTTAAGTGTTGAAGGCAATTTTCTCTGCTTCAACATTCAACACAGGGAACATTCGACACAGGGAATCTTATGCATAATAAACCTACAAACCATCTTATGATTATCAATTTTAACTTCCAACTTCTTATCCTTTATCTACCTCTTCCCTCTTTTCACCTCTTTATACTGATCTTATAATAATTATAAGACAAAACATCATTCTCACATAAAAGCCTATATCATGTGATTATGATGAGGGCTAAGTTGTACGCCAAAGAACTCTTGTAACATTGTTAAAAGTGATTTAAAAAATGGAATACATGGTTAAACTAGATCTCTGAAAATTTTCATCTTATTCTTTCTTGATAATAAGATTTGACTCTTTACTAGAATGTTGTGTTTTTAATATCAGATATATACCAAGAGGCTGGTCTCCCACTGTGGTTAAGACCTTATGAGGTTCTTGTTACATCTTCTTATACATCACTAATTGAGACTATCCCTGATACGGTGATTCTTTGCTCCATTAAGAACTTATTGCTCCTTCCTGGTATAGATAAATTTGTCTATTCTCAATATTTTAAGGTTTTTTTGCAGGCCTCAATTCATTCAATAAAGAGTAGATTCCCTAATATCTCAAGTTTGCGTGACTTTTTCATAGCTAAATATGAAGAAAATTCATCAAATTTCAGGCTTGCACAGGTATTCAAGTTTCTCAATTGTTAAGTTTTTT
Source organism: Zingiber zerumbet (assembly GCA_037833815.1). Classification (NCBI taxonomy): domain Eukaryota; kingdom Viridiplantae; phylum Streptophyta; class Magnoliopsida; order Zingiberales; family Zingiberaceae; genus Zingiber; species Zingiber zerumbet. The sequence continues at coordinate 2,886,403 of JBBMJZ010000027.1, forward strand.
TGTTTGGTTGACCATCAAAATTGATCAATTATGACTTTCTTTGTGACAAATCACTTTTTATGTGAGCATGCTCTCAGTTACATCTTTAGATAAGATACTTGCAGCAATTCTTTTATTGTCCCTTTTGAAATTTTTTGTTTGTTACAATTCTAGATGCTTTAAAGTCACTTTAGTATGCGACTAATATGATAGTGCTTTCTCACTTGTGTTGTGCAATTGCTACGCAAATGTCAGGTTGCTTTACATCTTCACCTTTATTCTCAAAGTTTCAATTTTGTTTGATTATAAGTGCTTAATTGAGAAGTTGATTTGTGACATGAATCTGTCCCCTTGTATGGTATTTCTTGCATCTGCTATCAACATTTTCTATGGGATTCATTTTTGGTTTTTCTGTAGGACATATAGATTCAGTTACTTGTAAACTCTTATATGCTATTTGTTACTGGATTTTCTTATTGGAGAATATAACTTATTATCCTGCTCTTATTTTGTTGCTTGACAGAGAAATTTTGTTGAAAGCATGGCAGGATATTCAATACTATGTTACCTGCTTCAGGTACTCCTGGGTACAACTTCCTTCAAGCTTTTCCTGAATTTAGCTTGTCATGTTTGCTCAAACATTTGAATACTGTAGTTACATAAATTCTATTCACTTTGATTGTTTAGGTGAAAGATAGGCACAATGGTAACATCTTATTGGATGAAGAAGGGCATATTATTCACATTGATTTTGGTTTTATGCTATCTAACTCTCCTGGAAGTGTAAATTTTGAGAGTGCACCATTTAAATTAACTCGCGAGCTTCTTGAGGTGAGATAATTGGAGTTATGTTCAGAATCTACTTACAGTATTTTTTTTTTATAGTGTTTCACAATGTCCCTTTGATGCTAGGTGATGGACTCTGATGCAGACGGAAATCCTAGTGAGTTCTTTGACTATTTTAAGGTGATAAACATTGTTCTTTGATGATAGTAGCCTCCACTGCAACTGTAGTCGACATTTACTCATCCATGCTCTCTGCAGGTTCTGTGTATCCAAGGTTTTCTCACTTGCCGTAAGCATGCTGAGCGTATAATTCTTCTTGTGGAGATGTTGCAGGTAACATGGACAGGCTTTTTTTTATATCCTACTTTGGTTTGAGATATTTCCTTCACATAAGCTTTCTTTAGTTTAAGGATCTGTTTTTTTGTGCTCCTTATCTTTTTTTTATCATATGATGCTTTCTCATGTAAGAAGATTCCATATTTTTGTTGTTTTATGTTCATGAAAGGAGAGTATTTCTTATTGAATGAAATGGTTTCTTTGGCATTTACAGTATGTTGAGATTTGATTAGTTCTAATATTTTAACTTGTCCTTCTATCTGTCCAAATTATTTTGCTAATATGAGCTATGAAATTTTCTTATAGAATCTAGAGGGTTGTTAACCAATTTCTTCATGAACTGCCATAGTTCCATTGACGTGGATTTATAGTAACTGAATGAGTACAAGGATTAGCATTGGATAGATTTATAATAACTGAGCTAGTACCAGGATTAGCATTAGATATACTTGATCAGTTGTTCCCAACAAACTGGCCATTTCACGTAACTTCTTTTCTCCTTGTATGGGAAAAGAAAGCTTAAACTTACGTTTTTTGTATTTCCAAAGATTAAAATGCAAGCAGATTTTCTTGTTTTTTGACTGCTTCATTTGGTTGTTGCCCAGCATCTGGACCCTTCTTATTTCACAACATATAAGTAGGATTGGTATTTGGTAAGACAAAATATGGCCTTAGATTTCAATGATAAATCATGTATATCACAATGACAAATTCCATATTGCTAAATCCAAGTGGTTGCAAATTGCAATATAACTGTTTTGACAACAGTGGCCCTCAAATAGCTGGGTAACTCTATTTTTCAGATTTATATATCCTTTAGGTAGCTAGGTTACACTTTTTTTCTATGTTGGCTGTCTTTTAATTGAAATGAAAATATATGCTAGAATTGAGATAATTAAAACAAGGAGTTTTCTGCGTAAAATATGATTTATTTTCCTAGTAGAATCAAATTTCTCTTTGTTTGTCTATAATCATCATCATTGTCAAGCTATTTAAGCCCAACTCTTTTGGTTGACTGCATATATCTTATTTGTCAATTGAACAAGATGCAAGACGATCACCAAAGATAATAAAATTAAGTCATTCTTTAGTGGGGATTGCTAGTGTTTGTATTGGTCTGAAAATTTACTCTGAATGCTAATTTCTAACTGTGTCAGGCATAAAATTTTGATTCATGATTTCAGTTTTCTAAATATCCAGAAATATCTACTGGTTTAGAATAAATTGTCCAAGTTTTATGTTTCAATCAGACAAAAATATTCCTTTGTTATGGAAACAGATATCCTGTACCGTCCAAATCAAGTTCACCAACCAAGACTGTACACATGGAATGGAAATTTTAGTGGGGGTGAGGTAACGTGATGTTTATTTAGTGATGTTTGGTTAAACAAAGATCTTATTTCTTATGATCAGAAGAAAGAGATTCATTGACTGAAAAACTAAGAGGATACACCATGGGAAACTCCCTAATGAACATTTATTTCTTGTTTGGAAAACTAAAGTACAAACATATTTTTGGCTTTAAGAGTCCAAATTACCACAACTTTTGCTCATTTTATTTAGTTTGATAATCTCTTTTCCTTGGTGATTCTTGAATTTATGCAGCAAGAAAATTGTTTGGTAAATTCATTGCTAAATCTATGGTTCTGCCTGTAGGACTCTGGATTCCCTTGCTTTAGGGGAGGAACTCGAACAATTCAAAATTCGAGGAAGAGATTTAATTTAAGCCTTACAGAAGAGGTCTAATTGTTTATTCAAATTTATGGTAGTTTTATAGCAAATATTGCTGGATTTTAACTGTTTAATTGTTGTTCAAATAGCAATGTGTCTCCTTGGTGCTTTCCTTGATCAGTAGCAGCTTAGATGCATGGCGAACACGGCAATATGATTATTACCAGAGGGTACTTAATGGAATCTTATGAGGCACCGTGTCAAAGTATTACAATTTACAATTTTTCCTCTCCCCATCTACTTTTCAAAGAAGGCTCACGAAACATGCCACACAAAGCAGTTTGTTTCTGTTTGATAGTAGGGATGATCTTCACCAGGTGGGCTAACTACTGTCTGGGACTCCATTTAAATTTGTGAATACCCTAGAAGAAAACTTGAAGCCTTTGTTGTAAAGAAAATCTGATGCTCGGCATAATCCAGTTTTAGATGGAAATCCAAGACGGCTCTAGTGCCGGTTTTGTTTTAGCCGGTATGAGACATATCTCCATTTTGTCGTTGATATTATAGTAGGGCAGTCAAGTTAGAGATTGTAGATCGGAGTGGACTGTACAGAACCCCCTAATCTGGCTAAGAGTAGTGGCATTAGCATCTCAGGTGATTGGAGTGGTACATCAGCTTGAGATTCAAGAAATGACAAATTTTTGTTCGTTGAAATGGTTATATCACTTGCCGCCATTGCTTCATATTTTGTCATATTTTTGTATTATTAGATCACAGTTTTCATTGCAAATCCGTTAGCATCACATTTTGATGCATGCAACATAGTTTTTGTGACATTGTTTACCTTGTACAACAGGTCATCTTGTTATTTTCTAGTTGTATTAGCAAGTTTTCTGATTGATGCTTAAAGTTGCCTAGCTTCTTCTTTTCATTAAAATATCATAATCCTTCAGTAAATCTTCAGATAAATCTTTTACTGGTAATTTGTCACACAACACTTGGTAGATCATTTAATTTTAATCCTTTCGTGATGTCTTCCTTACATTCGTGATGTTTATCTTTGCATTGCCGGAAGGAGATGTAATATTTTGGTAGAATATTTATATTTTCAATGATCATATAAAAATATTCTATATGTTTGATTATTAATCCGAGGATTTTTGTTTTATATGCTGCCAGTGCAGTATGAAGACATCTTCCTCACTTTAAAATCTTAGATATCATAAATAAATAGAGTTACCGTTTTTTCTAGATTTATTTCATGGCGGAATGTGAGGTTAGACTGTCTGGCTAAGATTAATCAGAATATTTGGTATATAAAAAAATATTGTTACGCGAAAAGTGCAAACGGCTTATCTGGCTAGCTTGCAAAATAGGTCTACATAACCCTCCTGGCCCACCAACCCTTAGTAATTGTGTTATTGTAATTCTTTCTTAATACATTCTATAATTAATCATTTAAGCTGTATAATGCACCATTTGATATAATTTATAATTTAACATGTATTCAATTGTAATAAAAAAATAATTATATTTATCTCAGACGTCTTATGATTTATTTTAAAATTATGTGAAGAAAGGTAAATTAAAAAAATAATTTATAGTTGACTATTAATTTATTTTAAAATTAAGGTAAATTAAAGGATTAATTTATAGTCGACGGTGAATTGGCTAAACAGGAGTTTTTTTCCTTAAAAATATATATTCATCAAAAATTAACTTTTTACTATAAAATTAATTTTTTACCATATTATAATAAAACTGTCCTCTTCTGATAAATCGGACAATGCCTGGGACTTAATCATTTATTCAAATGATTTATAATGGTTGTTAGATCTTATGATTGTTTTGATGTGATCAATAAAGTTAGGTTAGGTCCTGTGTTATTTTAATCCCTGTGTCTAAGTGTACAGGAGTTTAGGAACATAGGAAGTCGAGCGGAAGATGCAGCTAGCGAGAAGGATGACACCGGAAGGGAGGCGACGAGCTCGATGCATCCGAAGGATGAAAGAGCTGCGGAAGAGTACACCAGTGGATGAGAAGAACGTACGTGATGTTTGAGGGACAAGAAGTCGGAGCGGAAGTCTGCTCGAGGAAAAGATCGAAAATTGGGTTCGAGTGAGTCCTATTTCGATTGGCAGTAATTACCCAAGCAATCAGAGCATAAGAAGACCAAAAGGAGCTGGAAAACTCTGCTGGAGGCGCTCTCAACAAGGGGTTGAAGGCGCCTCCGAAGTGCGCTAGCACCTTTGCCAACCTTCAGGCAGAGGGCGCCCTCTATGAGCATGGAGGGTGCCCTCCATAACTATGAGAGGCACCCTTCATGCCTTAGAGGTGCCCTCGAACCGTTCAAAGTGAACATTGGCAGCGGATACAACCTTATCCACTACATCCACCTTGGAGGCGTCCTCCATCTATTGGGAGGCGCCCTCAAACTTATGGATAGAACTTCCAGTTGTTATATAAAGAGTCTTGGAGTTAGGGAATTAAATATCAATTCTTGTACTAACTTCCTAGCAACTACTTAAGCTTCCATTGTGTAAAAGACTTCTCTGCCTTCAGAGAAGGAGATTTGACTGAGCTTTGCAACCGCCTTGGATTAACAACCACCTAGGTTGTAACTAAGTCAATCCCTGAGTCTCTTCCTTAGTTCTGTTGTTTTATTTTCTTATTATTGTTACATTTTAAAAGTTGAAAGAACGAGGAGGGTATCTTCTTTTATTTCAGGTAATTCACTCCTCCTCTTTTATCGGTCCGCTGCACCAACAATGGTGTCGTGATTGTGCAACCTCTCTCTATCCTATAATTCACCATTTGATATAATTTACAATTTAAAAATTCATTTAGCAACCCCCCTCTGCAAAATTATAAATGCTATTTAATTACCCTACTCTCTAAAGTTTCATGATTAATCATAAAAGTATACCCACTAGAAATAATATTATTTTTCATAAAGTATAGAATAAAAAATTAATTCACTAATATCATCAATATCGAACAACATCATCAAAACACCGAACCATACTATGACTTGTACTTTTTTATATTTAAACTTCATATATCATTATTTGAAATGCAATCGCCTACAAGGTTTTTTTTTTTTTAAAAAAAAGTTCTTGTTCAGCCCCTTTTCATTAATCACCCACCTAAACCACTCTTTTCTAAATATCCTTACTACCTTCCCAGATAATAATAATAATAATAATAATAATAATAATAATAATAATAATTCGTCAGTCATATGACTATCTAAATATCTGTATTATATTTTCAACAGCACAGATATAAATTCTCCTTTTATTATTGTAAATATCTTTTCTTTAGTGATCATTCAATTATTGTTACGATTTCATATCATTTAATACTTAAATCAAAGGAGGCCCCTTGTTTTAAAAAAAAAGAATGTTTTTTTAAATCTTCTCTGAAAATTTTATGCTGTGAAGTACCTTTCAAATTAGTTCAATTGTTGACGGCTTGGTGATGAGACGTTTGTATTTCTAAATTTATTTAAATGGCAGAAAAAAAAGTTGAGTAGGTAAGCTAATGTCATAGTTTTGTGCATCTTTTTTAATTAGAATCATTAAAGGAGGTTTTTTTTAATCAAAGGACATCTCAGCCTACCAATTCCTCTATAAAATGATCATATAATTGCTCTCAAATATAATATTCGATATTATTCTCTTCTGTCATACACATTAAATTCTGAATTAGTCAGACATATTGTAACAACTACAAAATCGTACTTACTAAAATACATATTATGTTAAAAAATATTCACGTTGTAGTTGCTATGATTTCATTGTTACTATAACATATTCATCTAATATTTATATTATAATAATTTTTCAGTTGCTACAATGTAAAATCGATTTGTTTACTTAACCTTCTATGTTATAGTAATTATGAATTTATAACTGAACTGTTACCGTTTAAATTTATTATGTTTAATAATATTTATATTGAAGTAGCTAGTAAATTATAGTCATTATAATATTTATGTCAACTTAACTTATTCATAATTTAATTCGTACAATAAAAGATAATAATATTAAATTGTATACTTGAGAACAACAGTCATTTTATAAAAGTTGATGAAGCTGGAGTGATCTTTTGGAGAAAGAAAAATAAGAATGCTTGATTTTTAAAAAAAAATACGGAGCTCCCTTAATTTTTACCCAAATTTTAACATAGAAGATAAAAAAGATGTTTAGGAAAAAAATGGACTCAATTTATTTTTACATAATTTTAATTTAAATATATAAATATATATAAATTAAAATTTTAATAATTTAAATCGAATTCAAATTTAAATGTTTGAGCCCTAATATCAATATTTTACTACCCTTAAGCGCTACCCACGCAACTGCCATCATTCATCCCCGCCATGACTCTCAATCCCTCACCCACCTCCCTCTCTCACATTTCTTCAAACACCTCCTTTGCGTGAGCGCCACCACACTCGCTCGCTCTCACCTTCCACCCTAAAAGAAGGCCATTAAACAATTCCATTGGCAGAGGCAGAGCTCCACCACAAAGGCAAGATTAATGCCCTCTCATTGGCCATCGCCCCTTTCTATAATCCATCCATGCCTGCGGAACTGGAAAGGCGGCCATGTGTCGTCGCTTCTTCTCCCCCACTTCTGTTCGCCTCCATTTCCAGATCATAGTCGTTTTGCTGAGAGAGCGACAGTGCCGGAAGCAAAAGAAGGGATTTTTACCAGGCAGGGATGGCGAAGGAGACGGAGTACTATGACGTTCTTGGCATCAGCCCGTCGGCTTCGGAGGAGGAGATTCGCAAAGCTTACTATCTGAAGGTGGTTCCTTTTTTTTACCCTTTGTATTATGTATCACCCTTCATGGAGTGAAATCTATCGGCTTTATGGGTTTAATTTATTTTTTTCAACTATTTGTTGAACGATTCAGGCAAGACAAGTTCATCCGGACAAGAATCCAAATGATCCGAAAGCTGCAGAAAATTTTCAGGCAAGTCCAGGTCATTTGGATTTGATGGCATCAAGGAGCCATGGGTTTAGATGACTTTTCAACTTTAATAGTGGTATTGCTTGAAGCTCGTTGAGTTGTTGTTTCTGTATGTATGTTTGGACAGACACTTGGGGAAGCATATCAGGTGTTGAGTGATCCAGTGCAGAGAAAAGCTTATGATGGTTTTGGTAAAGAAAGTGTGTCGAGGTGAGCAAAATAATTCCAGTCTTCATAGATCCATGGCCTTTTTCGTCTCCTAAGTTTAGCTCACAGTTCCCACCCATATAGTAGTTGATATATGTTTCTTTCAACAAGGAAGATACCATGAGAATGCAATTGTTGCAAATTTGCAATCACGCTTTTGAATTAACCAGTTCATGGTGTGAAGCCAATTTGATGTACTTCTGTCCTAAAACCTGAAACATAGCAAGTTAAGGCTGGAGAAAGTTAAGATATTTTGCTCAAGAAGAAAACATAGAAAAACATTATGTTTCTAAAATTTTCATCAAAATCCATGCCTAGAAGATTGGTCAACGCTCCTCATATTATATACAAAGGGCTTGCTAAGCATTAGAATATCTCAAGAACTGTTCTCATGCAACAATCAATAAAATGTGGAGAGTACATAATAAGTTCAAAATTTTGTAATTAATTAGCCTAAAAGTTTATGCCTTAATAGTTGATTGTTTTCATTCGCCCCATAAATGCGCCATTAGACAAAAAATTTGACTAAAAATCTAGTCCATTACTTTGAATACCTGCAGTCAACTCTCTGTTACATGCTATTTCCTATAAAATTCCTTTTCCATTTTTTATAATATGTAAGGATTATGTATGTATTTATTTTCTAATTTAATGTCCTTGTCAGTGCATAAAATTATATTGCCAGATTTATGGCAGGTGCCTGAATTTTCTGCTGCTCTATGCTCTTTCAATTTTACCAGAAAAAATGAGATTCAATTACCTAGAGATTAATGGTCTATCCGTGCCCCAAATAGTTTGGGCACCTGCTTGTAGTGGTTGACTAATTGTTTTCCTGTGTTCTTAATACTACTTTTGTTAGTTCAAACATCCAAATCATTATTTTATGTAAAGTCAGACTTGAGGAAATGATGGCTTAAACTGAACGTTATTTGACTTTCTAGGTTTATTTTATTGATATTTTTTTCCTTCAAATTTTCAGGGAAAATATGTTAGATGCCACTGCCATATTTACCCTTCTTTTTGGAAGTGAACTTTTTGAAAATTACATAGGGTACCTTGCTGTGGCCTCAATGGCATCATCTGAATTGATGAGCGAAAATGAAAGTCCAGAGAAACTTCAAGATAGATTGAAGGTGTGTGCGAAAGAAGAATTTGTTCTCTTTCTAGCTATGATAACTACTTTCTGATTCTGAGATTATTCCAATTTCAATTTTGATAGAATTTGATCTCTTTCTAGTTATGCCGGAAGTTGAAAAAGGATTGTCTCAATTGTAGAAACTGAGTTTTTTTCCTCAGATAGATAAAGGGAGACCTCAGTATGAACTCTTTATGCTGAGGCATTATTTACATTTTCTGTTGGCTTTTTGCTGATAAAATGTTTGAGATTGGATCCCTTTTATAAGGATGGTTTATGCAAAAACTGCCCATTAATTTTTTTTTCCCAATTTATTTTCATGTATTTGTAAAGAACTGTTTTTAATGATTATAAGGCACTTCGTGCTTGCTCATGAGTCATGACCGACTGTTTTTCATGTCTTTGTCATATTCACAACTGTGTTGTCCTCTTTATTATCATGTAGGCTGTGCAGAGAGAAAGAGAAGAGAAACTTGCCAGGTTCTTGAAAGACTTTCTCAATCAATATGTCTGTGGTGATAAAGAAGGATTCTTTCATTGTGCAGAGTCTGAAGCAAAGAGACTTACCAACACAGGTTGGTTTCTGACTGACTTCTGTTTTGTCAAATCCATAATTGGATTTGATAAACTTGGCAAATTGCATCTCATACTCAATTGAGATGTTTCATTTACAATATACCTTGCTTAATCAGATCCTCTACCGAAGTATATTTTCTCTACTTTTCTAAATTAATTCTAAGCACATGCTCTTGATATTAAACTTCTCGGATTATGGGAGGGTGAAGAGCTACAATTCCCTTTCCTCTGCGTATAGTCTTGAATTCATTAAATTAGATATCTTAAGATGCTGTGTCTTTCAATCTTCCTCCATTTTCCACGGATCAATCTCCAACTGCAGCCTTTGGAGTGGAGATTCTACAGACAATTGGTTATGTATATGCAAGACAGGCTGCAAAGGAATTAGGCAAGAAGGTCATGTATCTTGGTGTGCCATTTTTTGCTGAATGGGTGAGAAACAAGGGACATTTCTGGAAATCACAAATATCAGCAGCTAAAGGTCTCAAATTGTTCTTTCATTTTTTGTTGATTTTTAAGATACTTTATTCATACAACTAACTCGACCATTAAACATTAAACTCTGAATAGGTGCTTTCCAGCTACTGCAGATTCAAGAAGATGTATGCAGGCAACTCAATAAAGATGGCACAATTACAGAAAAGGATGTCGAATATCATATGAGGATAAACAAGGACTTGATGGTTGATTCATTGTGGAAACTGAATGTTGTCGATATTGAAATGACACTTCTACATGTCTGCCAAATGGTATGATATAGATTATGGATAGTTAATACAGAAATGTATTCTAAGCTCCAAGCTACATTTAAAACCACTCTAGTTTTGGCAGCAGTGGGCAAAATCCATGGCCTGCATTGCAGCATAAAAAGCATTCTTGATTGTCTATTTACTATAATGTCAAAATTTATTCATTTGATTTTAAACTACCATTATTTGAGTACAGAAGCAAAACTTCTCCTTGAATTCTGGATTGTCCATCATAATATCTTACATTAACTGAAACAATTGTAGGTTTTGCAAGAAAACAATGTCAAGAAGGAGGAACTAAAGTCCCGTATGATAGCTTTAAAAATTCTTGGAAAGATTTTCCAGGTGAATAACTACTCTAACTTTTCTATTCATTTGTGATTTAAAATTATAAATTCTAGCATGCCTGGCAACTGCCCTTGTTGAAATACAATTGATATTTGCATGTAACATTGAGTTATGCTACATTTTGTTGCTTCTCCCATGCAGCTTTGATGCAGTTATTGTTCAAAATCTTTCTCTTGACCCTAGTGCATGAACACAACTGCCAGGAGACGCTCTTCATTATAAAACTCAAAATCCTTAAAATTTAAGAAAAACCTAATGCACATCAAAAAGTAATACTGCTACAATAACCTAGACTTGGAACTCTGGTTGATGTGCCAATAAACCAACTCTTTTTAGAGTCTCTCATAATGTACAGGATGTGGCATACCTGTTCCTAGATTTAACAACTAATACATATCTCATAAGCGCACTCAAGATGCAGATGAAGGCAGATTGAATCCAATCACAAGAGAATTGACTTGGAAGGAGAAAGAAATTAGGTTTTTTCTTAAGGTTGGGTTTCTGAAACAAAATTTTCAATCTAAAACTGAAACAAAACTTTCAATCTGTAAACCTCGAAAAGCTGGTAGGTTGGTTTGCAACAGTGCAATAAACTGATTCAACAAAAATCTCAATGCATGAAAAAATTATTTTACAAAGACAACCATTTTACTTAAAATAAACTATTTTGTAAATCTTTGTCACACATATAAAAGCATGTGTCAACTATGTGCACCACACTAAGCATCTCACCCTTCACTAACTCATGCTCATGCATATATTCGGGGCTTGAGCTCACAAATTAATTCAATTCATACTCATACAGACCTTATCTCTATAGTTGTCAAAATGATACTATTATGATTCAGATACATTACCATTTACATGCAAAATGATACAGATTTTATATATGAATTGAGAATAAAAAGAGTTATAATTCTTCAGTTATATTAAATACACTAATCTATTTTATCAATTCTAAAATGAGAAAGAAAATTTATAGAAGTTTAATTTAATTAATTTATATCATTATATCATAAATAATGATATAAATTATTATAAAAGAAAAAGGATTATAAATTTTATTTATGTTATACAAAAAATAATATAAAGGCTGAAGAGAGTAGAATTTCAAATTCCGTGATTACATAGAAATAATCAAGGAAGGTGGATTATCTTGTGGACGAGACAACCTTACCTACATTATGCACCATGCACAGTGGGTACACATAGAGGTTTCTTTACAAACTCCCTTTTGTCCTCTTTTCTTCTTGACGTGGATCCAAACAAAATGCAACAATCCGCGAAAATCATGATGTTAGTTGAAATCTCTTTCACAAATCCAACATGTAAAACTTTTCTAATCATAATTTGTTAGAAATCTATCCGAATTCATAAGTTTGAAGACCCTAGGCTATATTTTAAAGTTACATATAATTTTAGATGTCATGATTCATATAGTCTACTGTATGTGAATAGAAATGATTTAGACTTTTACTCCGGTTGGTAATTGCTGGTTACCCGTATATGGTGCTAGGATTATGCACATAAGTCTCTAATCAGGATTGTTAAAAAATGAAAGGTTAATTTCATAACTATTTGCTCGTCCAAAAGAATAACACTAGAAATAAACCTGTTTGAACTTTGACGTTCAACATGAAGAAATTCATCTCTTTGAATCTCAAAAAGTAATATGCACTTAGTAAGTTGTACCGGTTTTGCCACATTTCTAATATTCCTATAGTAGCTTAACTCCACTTGTGAATGGTTTCCTTTTTGTTGGCTCCAGGGTTGCCCTTTGAAGAAGGAAAAGTATGCCTTGCCTGCTCCGAACGCAAAAGAAAAAATAGTTCAAGATGATGATGACACTGATTCTGATTCTAGTTCAGTTGAGGAATATCCAAGGAGATTTCCATATCGAACTCCATTTCTTACTCAGGTAAATCTATTCTGAATCCTGTTTTAGCATCAACTTCTTGATTATTGTGCAGCAGAACAAATCAAAAAGTTGGTTAATGTATGGACTTGACCGATCTCAAACTGCTATTAATGTTTGACTTTGTCCTTATCAGAAATAAACACACCCAAAGCAGTTCTTGGCACAAACAAAAGCTTACCCTGCTTTTTTTTGTTTGTTTCAGGGCATTGGAAGATTCTTTAGATGCATTTGTAACCCAGCATATGATGTGGACGATGATCCTGAGCCACCCATCAAATGATGCTGAGGGGAGTTCCATGTTGATTCCAATGACTTCAGTGCTCGGGAAAAAAAAAATTCAAAAGTAGACACAGCGAAGTGCAGTCGTGTATAGAGATCAGTAAATTTAGCATTATTTGTGTAAAGGCAGTTTAATTGCCTCAATCTCCTGACACCTAAATACAATCTTGATGGTTTTATTTAAATTCCAATGTGTAAATCAAAAGAGCTATGTAACACTGTTTCTTTCTTTTTGATTGATTGGTTTAAATTATTAAAAGTCATTGTGTACTTGAAACATAAGCATTTTTCGCGTAATCGTTGCTTCTAAAGAGCAAATGAACATGTGCAGTCAAGAGAAGGTAAAATCCTGAAGCATGGGACTCAATGCCTGAGGTAATGATCAGAATAGATTTCCATACAGAGTGGTGCAGGTCTGTTAATATCAACAAGAGTTTGTTTTCTAATTTGACATCGAGTTTGATTTCTTATGATCTTCCTTTGTCAGGATTCACAGAGCATCGAGTTGATAGATGTGAGGAGAGCAAGTGTTATTGGAGCTGCAAACTCATTTAGATTAGTTTGTCGACAAACTTGAAGCTTGAATTAGAGATCTTCAATTGGATGGAAAATCGATCAAGGATGCATATAGACATGAACAGGGGTGGCAAATTCGTGTTTGCCCTGGAACGGGTTCGGGGGGCTGGAGGCGAGCGTATTCGCCTTTTGCCACCATGAACAGGGGTGACAAAGCTTGGTCTAGTCCAGCACATTTCAAGTTGTAACTAGCATGGCCCAATCTTGATCAGGATGGTCGGGTTGACGTTTAACTCAATTCATGTTGTGTCAATCCTAAATGCCCGGGTATCATTTTGTTTCATGGTGATTGTTTCGGCCAAATACTATAGATGACTAAGCTATCAATCAACGAACTTACTGATGCACGCTTTCTCCAAAGACCGCTAATGACTGAGATGAACAAGCTTAAAACACACTCCAAAAAAGAGTTAGACTGGTCGTGGGACGGATCTCGAGGTCACTCCAACACTCAAGTTAGGGTTTGCTTGAGGAGATATGCAAGATGGAGAAGAATAGTAGAACCTGGTTTAGAGTTTTGAGAAAATTGGAATCTCCTTCTCATTACCTTCATCAATGTTTATGTAGTTGTCAGGAGAGCACCTCCCGCTGCATATTCCCCTTCCATTGTTCTCGTATGAGCCAACGAGGGAACCAAATCCGACATTTGTTAATCACCCTTCCTTTTCGAAAGTGACTCATGTCTGTAGGAGAGCATCTAGGAGACCAATTTTGACAACCTAGTAATTGTCTTTCCATTCAACCGATGCCACGTGCCTTAGAAGATTTGTGGAGGAATGATCCTAAAGATGAGGGGGTTGCACTGCTCTTCACATGCTCTAAACAAACCACGTGCAAATGTATGATGTAGACTAGATCTGGAGATGATAAGACAAGGAAATGAAGCTATTTCAAAGTGGCCTTGAAAGTAGACGAAGTTGGGACCCACGATTAAGCCAACTAGATGACGTTGGGATATGAGACTGAGATAGATTCATAGAGGATATTGACAACTGAGTTTGAGACAGGATGCAGGGATCTGAGACTGATATAAAGTTATAGAGGGTGTCGACAGTTGAGGCCAAGCCATGATGTTGGGATCTAAGACTGAGACATAATCATGGAGGATGTCAGGAGCTGAGGTCAAGCCAGGATATTGAAATATGAGATTGAGATAGAGTCCTGGAGGATGTCGCCAGCTGAGGTTGAACCCAGATGTTAGGATATGAGACTGAGACAGAATCATGGAGGATGTTGGCAGCTGAGGTCGAGCCAGGATGTTGAGATATGAGATTGAGATAGAGTCATAGAGGATGTTGGTAGCTGAGACCGAACTAGGATATTAGGATCTGAGACTGAAACAGAATCATGAAGGATGTCAACTGTTGAAGCCAAGCCAGGATGCTGGAATATAAGACTAAGATAGAGTCATGGAGGATGTTGGTAACTAAGGCCGAGCTAGGATGCTGGGATCTGAGACTGAGATGTTTAAACTGGTATTTAATCAAGAATGAGTTTTTTAGGGATAAGCACATAAGACTAGGTGGATTAGATCCGAGTTTCCCCTAGGAAGAACCTAACTCCCCATGTATTTTCATCTCATCTTAACTTTGACTAACAACTCATCATAACTCTTGACCCATAAGACATGTGAGGGTGGTAGAAAATTATCATATCATAAACTTCCCTTTTAAATCTAGTCAAAGGAGACGTAATTTGACTGACTATACTGTAATGAGCTATCACCCTCTCTATGAGATTATCTTCTCAAAATATTGTGCTAAGGTGGCTGAATTTTACTGGGACAGTTGGTTAAATGCCCGTTATTGGGAAGAGAAAATTTTGCATGCAAGGGATATAATATGTGAGATCATGTATCTTGCCAATGATTAGTGCCCTAGATAGTTGTATTTAATGGGAGGCGTGTGGTGTCCTCCTCGCATGCTTTAAATCTTTTCTATTTAGATTGTACTATGAATTAAAAAAAGTATGAAAATCTTACATTAATCTTACTTAACAAAAATAATTTAATTAATAAAATTTTAAATAATTTAAATATAACTAAAATTAATCAAATCAATCCAAACATTAATCAAGATCTAGATCTAGTTAATCAAAATTTATTTACTCAAAATAATTTAAATTTAAATCAAAATAATAATTATCTAAAGTTAATTAACAATAAATAAATTTTAATGAAAAGTTTAGAAAATAAAAATAAGAAACTAAACTGTAAAAATTTAAAATTAAATACAAATTCAAATTTTAGAAAACTAGAAAAATAAAATAATATTTTGAAAAATAAAATTGATAAACTAGAAAATAGTATTAATAATTTTATCAACTCACAAAATCTAGATATAGGTTACAAATCAAAACTAAATTTAAAACAAAATTTCTACCAACCTAATTATAATCATGTACCCTCTAATTATGAAACTACTTAATAATAATAATAATAATAATAATAATAATAATAATAATAATAATAATAATAATAAAATGACAATAATAATACTACAACAATAATAATTATTATAAAATAACAATAATAAAAATAGTAATAATAATAATAATAATAATAATAATAATAACAACAACAACAATAATAATAAATAATATAACTTTGTATGAATTGATTGACTTACCATGTTCATGCATACTTACCTGTTATATAACATGTCATGCATTCTCTCCTTATGTTGTTAATTTAGAATAGTTAGTTATAAAAGGTTTACCAAACTCAAACAACATAGCATCGAAATGGATTAGAATGATAATACATCAAGGAAGCTTTGTTGAAGGTATGTCTAGGCTGAATCTTGTGTATTCTACCTGGTGCACTAGACTTAGTAGATCTGACCGAAGCTACCCTAATCAAACATAAGCTAGTTAGACCAAAACCTAGTATTAAGTTTTTTGGGCAGGACTATTTTAGAAAGTATTCACAAAGTGATCCACTATTGATACACAAAAAGACCATATGCCTCGCCACTCACTGAAAACTTATCCTTAGAAATCTTGTTTGATTAACCCAAAGTTAAGTTTGAATCTAACATAGGTTGAAACAACCTTTTCAAAATCCTTAATAATTTAAACCTAATTAACTTAATTTAAACTTAGTTGAAGTAACTAAACAAATTAAAACTTTAAATCAAAATTTATTAAATTAATTAAAATTTAATAAAAACTAAAATAAATTAAAACATAAAATGTAATTCAAAATCAAAATCACTTAAAACTTAAATTAATTAAACATTAACTTAATTAGAACTTAAATAAAGGCAAACTAAATCAACTTTAAATTAAAACTAAATTAATTATAAATTATTAATCAATTGCTAAATAATCTAAACTTAATTCTTTTGAATAGACCTAACTTAAACATATTTGTCAAACATAAAAAAAGGAGAGATTGTTGATGCAATGGACCTCCAAGGTTTTAATATCCGACGAATATGTTTAAATGAGCTTGATCAAGGAAAGTCTTAGTCGTGGTTAGGCAAGGGTGAGAAGTCAACCGAGTGACTTGTAACGACTCGGCCCCTTGGCGGTCTTGGGCACCTAACGGCCCAACTTGGCGACCCATGTTGGGCCGGCCCGTTACCTTACTTGGT
>JBBMJZ010000027.1:2906421-2917011 GCA_037833815.1 Zingiber zerumbet
AAACCTAATTTATCTAACTTTTACTAATACTCAAATTACGCACTACATTTTCATATTTATCAAATCATACATCTCTTTCATAAAATACTTTTCCCTCTCTACGTTGCTTATCTAACGCCACTAAAGTATATTTAAAATGTTTTTTAAAAAATAACATTCTAATGGATTCTAAAAATCATTATTTCTCTCTCTAAAAGAGTTTTTGAAAAAATTAAAACCTCCCAGCTGATTAAATATGGGGTGGAATCAAAATTAAAATATATGGTTGTAATTAGAAAAGTCTAAAAAATAGAATAACTATGACTGAGATCAAATCTAGAGTTTTGATAAAAATTGATGATGACCTCTATACATTCAAATTAACTTAAACTAGAACTAATATATTTTTAGGAGCCTCCTGAGTTATATTATACCTTCAAATCTTGATTCCACCGTCTATATAATATACTATGATTTTTTAAAAATTTAGACAATTTAGTATAATTTTGACATAGCTCACTATTAGACTTAGGTCTATCATATTCATTCAATAGTAATACTAATGGATTCTTAAAATCATTATTTCTCTCTCTAAAAGAGCTTTTGAAAAATTTAAAACCTCACAGCTGATTAAATATGGGGTGGAATCAAAATTAAAATATATGATTGCAATTAGAGAAGTTTAAAAAATAGAATGATTATGACTGAGATCGAATCTGGAGTTTTAATAAAAATTGATGATGACCTTAGACACATTCAAATTAACTTAAACTATAACTAATATATTTTTAGGAGCCTCTTGAGTTCTATTATACCTTCAAATCTTGATTCCACCGTCTATATAATATACTATGATTTTTTAAAATTTAGACAATTTAGTATAATTTTGACATAGCTCAATATTAGATTTAGGCCTATCATATTCATTCAATAGTAATACTAATGTATTCTTAGAATTATCTTCATTCTGACCATATCAAAAATTTAACAATTTGGGTCATCAATGAGTTTTAGTCAAAATTCACTAAAGATCCTAGCCAAACCAAAATCAAGACAAATACACTTCTAAGAACCTCTTGAGACTCATTATGCCCTCAAACCTTAATTCTACAACTTAGATAACATACTGTATTTTAAAACAAAAAAATAGATATTTTTATATAATTTGACATAAATTCACTGTTGGACTTAAATATATCATATTCACTCAATAATAATATCAATGTATTTTTGAAACACTTCTGACTCTAACAATGCTCAAAATTTTAAAATTTGGACATTGTATAACTATTAACTATTAGTGAGTTTTGGCTAAAACTCACTAATAACCTTATGAACATCCAAATCAACTCAAACTAGAATAAATGTACTCCTAGGAGCTTTTTGAGTCTCGTTATGCTCTTAAACTTTAATTCCACACCTTAGATATTATGTTGTGGGTTTCTAAAATTTAGACAATTTTATATAATTTTGCCAAAAACTTACTATTAGACTTAGATATATCATATGCACTTAACAACAATATCAATGTATTGCTAGTACTCTCTTGATTCTGACCATGTCTAAAAGTTTAAATTTTAGACATTGTACGGTTATCGATGAGTTTTGATCAAAACTTACTGATGATCGTATAGACTTGAAATCTAGAATTTTACGCATGGTAAGATTTAGAAGGTTCCTAAGAGTGCATTGGTCGTAATTTAAATTAGTTAAAATGTGACAAACTATTAGTAAATTTTGATTAAAATTCATTCATCATCGTATAATATATAATTTTTTAAATTTTGGACATGGTTAGAGTGTCTCAGGAACACATTGATATTGTCGTTGAGTAAATATAATAGATTCAAGTCTAATAGTGAGTTGTGTCAAAATTATACTAAATTATTTAAATTTTAGAAACTACATTGTGCTATGTAGGATGTGAAATTAAAGTTTGAGAGTATAGTGAGACTCAAGAGGTTCTGAGTATTGATTCGTATGTGTCTAAAGTCATTACTTAGTTTTAGCAGAATACTGATGAAACTCAATGAAGACCTTAAACGTATCAGAATAGATCTAAATATCACCATTGTATTCATGGGAATTTCTTAGTAGAATCACGCCCTTCAATTCTGATCTCGCCTTTCGTTGTGTGGTTTTTAAAAATTTTAACGAGAGAAATAATGTTTTTAAATTTTAAATGCACTTCAGTGCGAAGGATGTGTGCAAAGGAAAGGGAGTGATAGTTTAAGAAAGAGGTATATGATTTAATAAATATAAAAATATTATGAGTAATTTAGATATTAGTAAAAGTGAGATAGTTGATTCAGTAAAAGGCCATCAAAATCTTTTTACTCCCAATATCTTTCTCAAATTTGTTAAAATAAGATAAAAATGGTTGAGGATATATATATCCAACCACCGTCTACCAGATTAGGGATTGCAATTTATTTCAAAATTATATATCTGATCTATATAATTTTTTTTTTTAAAAAAATTATTAACTATTTTTGTTAAAATTATGAATAGAATATTCAATCTATTTTTTAATTATATATATTTTTAATATGATATTAATTTTAATATATTTTTTTATAATAATAATAATAGTATTATTATAGTACCATAGAAAGAAGAAACATTATTAGTATAAAATATATTTGATTATTTAATAATTATAGGTATGAGAATGAATATCAGATGGGTATGAGAATGATGAATATATAATCCAACATGAACTCAAACCATTGTTATCCATATACTCACGGGCAACTGCCCTTTAATATTTTGATATGAAATAATAGAGTTACAGTCCTATAATAGGGCTATAGTAATAATAGCCTTATGCTTTAAATAAATTTTACTAATATATTATTTATAATTATTACTATAGTCCCATAATGTTTAAAAAAATTTACATATAAATTATAATTAATAAAACTGTCCTCCAAAAAATCCTTCCATTAATTTAAAGTAGAATGTCTAAATCAAAAGAATTAGTTTTCTTTAGAGATGTTATTTGTTGGTGGTCTTCATCAATTAATTTTTATTATGTGATGATTATTTTTATATATGAATTTATGATATCTAACGCTTTACCCTTTCGTAAAATTTCTGAATCCGCCCCTGCCTATACTAGGCCTACCTCCAGGCTGTGGATCTTCTCCCATCACATACACAATTAAAAGAATGATACCTTGCACAACTTATCCTACACAATGATGAGAGACAGCATTAGACATGGATCATCTGATGCTAGCAAAACTTTTTTCCCCCTCTCTCATCTGTATGCAACTCGTTTCTCTCTTACATGTAAATTTCTCTTCTGCATGCAAGATGATACTTGTCCTTAAAGACCAGCACCAACATTGGTGCTAGTCTTTAAAAATCAATACCAATGCTAATTTAAAATTAGCACTAGTCAATATTATATTGGTGTTGGTGTTTTAAGACCAGCACTAGCACTGGTTTAAAATCAACACCAGCCGGTAGTAGTCTTGAAAGACCAACACCCAGCACCAACCATAACCAACATGGTGTTGGTTAGTGCTGATTTCAAATCAATGTTGATTTTTAAGACCAGCACCATGTTGGTGTTGATCTTGAAAGACCAGCACCATCGGCACTAGGGGGGCCGCTAAGGTAGCGGATCTACCTTTTTTTTGAAAGACCAGCACCATGTTGGTGTTGATCTTGAAAGATCAGCACCAACATTGGTGTTGATCTTGAAAGACTAGAACCAACATGGTGGTGGCTGGTGCTGGTTTCAAACCTAAAGACCAACACCACATTGGTGTTGGTCTTTAAATACTATCACCAACGTTAGTCTTTAAAAATCAACACCAATGTTAGTTTTAAACTAGCACCAACCAGCAACATGTTAGTGTTGGTCTTTCAAGACCAGCACCAATACTGATTTGAAACCAGCACCAACTGGTGCTAGTTTCAAACCAGTGTTGGTGCTGGTCTTTAAAGACTAACACCAATATGGTATTGGCTCATATTGATTTGAAACCAGCATTGGTGCTGGCCTTTAAAGACCAACACCAACTTGATGCTAGCTGGTACTGGTTTTAAATTAGCATTGGTGCTGGTCTTTAAAGAATAACACCAACATAATATTGGTCTTTAATGTTGGTGCTGGTTAATGACCAACACTAATGCTGATTTGAAATTAGCACCAACCAGCAACAAGGTGATCACCTGGTGCTGGTCATGAAAGACTAGCACCAGTTAGTGCTGATTTCAAACCAGCACCTTGATATTGAAAGACCACCATTAACGTGGTACTGACTGGTACTGATTTCAAACCAACGTTGGTGCTAGTCTTTAAAGACTAACACAGACGGTTCCACTTTAAAGACTAACACACCTTATATGTAGGCGAGAGAAAAACAATTCATATAGATGAGAGTGAAAAAATAAATAAATTTAGCCGTGTCAGATGATCCATGTATGTTGTCACCCACCGTTGATATATATATATATATATATATATATATATATATATATGAAAATTCACACTAGCTAATTGATGGAAAAGCTTCTTAAGATTGCTCAAACAAAATATAAACTTTTGTAAATTTATAAATTATGATTATGATTTTCTGTCAATAACTTTTGATCAGCTACATGTTTCACTACTCTCTAGTGAATAAACTATAAAGCATTGCAATCTCGAGGCTAATCGTAGATGCTGATCCTATAGCAAGCAAACTCCTGGCGGAGGATCGCTCTTCAATTTGAGAATCACGAGCAGCTTCTTCATCACAGCCTTGAGGATCAACACCAGCCTCGTCCTTTTCCGGCGGTCAACGCCGGCGGCCATGTAGCACTCACTCCCCTGCGCCGCCGTCTGGCTGGTCCACCGATCGCATGACAAGCAGCGTAGCCCTTCGTTGAAGTCCTCCCACAGCATGTCCATCCTCTCTGCGTAGCCACCGGCGGTGACAATGGCACCTACTTTTCCTTCGTCCTCGGTCCTCGCCAAGCCTCTTCGGCGGTCATCCTTGGGTGGCAGCGGGAACCAGAGAGGGGAGGCGGATCCACCTCGGGGTATATTCGGCATTTAAATTTTGATGAAACGGTGATCTCGTAATGTAATCGGATTATATAGTATTTATTTTGTAATCCAGATTACAAAACTTCACTACCTTTTGTAATCGAGATTACATTACATTACAAATTTAAAATTAAATCAAACAAAATAATCAATCTTGTAATACAATTTTAATTACATTACGAGGCAGATTATACAAACGTAACCTTAAGGCAATCACTTTCGTGGTGCAGTTGCTTTGCTGGAATAATTATAAGGCCTTTTATTAAAACATAATTGGAAAAGTAATTTCTTAGCATTATAAATTAATATTATAATTGCTCAAATTAGTATGTTGATTACATTTATGTAATCAATCTATATGAAGGTTATTTTTTTCAGCAGTTTGATAAATTGTTTATTAAATCAAAGTAATTTATAATATAATTAGAATGTCTTTATGGTGGTATAGTGAATTGCAAAACCCTTTCATATAGCACATCTAAGTCAAAATACATAATATTTTTCAAGGCTTACATGGAGGATGAATTATAATTGATATATTTATGATGCAAAATTGTTTTTTTAAAAACAATTATAACTGAATTATAATTGTACGTGCAGTTGTTGCGGTAAGTTCAATTTTGTTGGGGCTGCTGTCAATCCAACATTTAAAGCTCTTGTAGCCTTTGTCTGATTTCAGTGGTTTCAGTTATAGCTTAAGTTAGCAACCCAGTCCTTTAGTCTGATTTCAGGGATTCTAAAAACTTGTGACTAACCAAATGTTTCAGAAACTTTCATAACGAAAATGCGAGTTATAAGAAATTGACATCCATGACTAGCATACCATAACTTAAACAATTATTCAACTGTACATTGTAATCAGATCAGAACACTGATATAAAACCTCCATTTTATATAATGATGATTTATCACTACTGATTACGAACACTAATGCTAATTTTTCTAAGTATAAACTGTATTACTAGTGTTAATTTCAAAATATAATTACATACCTTACATGCCTCCAGTTACTCCAACTAGAACAGTCGAAGAAGGTACACTGCATGCCTGCTTCAGCTTCATCTCCTTCACCGCATTCACCCAAAAGCTAAAGCTCGATCTTGGAGCCAACACGTCGATCGACACCTCCTTTCTCTCGATCAATCCATTTGCATAGCTTTCGAAGCCATTGATGTTCTCCCAAAGCTTCACCAACTTGGTGGGGTTTTTCTCGCCCTGAGCATTCTCGATCCACTCTGTTGCTTCTTCCACCTTGGCCCAGAAACATGAGTCCTGAGTCAGCCCAGCAAACTTGCTCCTTTTCCGGTTGGCAGCCTTCTCCTCATTCCACCATTTGTCAAACACCTCATACCTCCTCTCCCTGCCATGGTTCAGGTAGTGGCCCCTGGTCTTGTAGAGCTGGCACCGGTAGTATTCGGCAATGTCCAGGGGCTCAACTAGGAGCTTGTAGAATTGAGCAGCATTGACCCACTTGTCGCGCTTCAAGAAGTTGTGTGGCAGCTTGTTGTCCTGCAACATAGAGAGCAAACTGTCCCAGAAATGCCCAAGCTTGATGCGGTTTATATTAACCTTGCTATCACGCTTGGGCGCCTTCCGGAGCTTGAAACAATCATAGTAGCCCATGTCGCCATCACACAAGTCCTTATACCACTCAATCTGAGCACGGCATGGTGTCACCTTGGCTAGCTTTATAGCTAGACTGGCACTGTTTAGATTTGGGCGCCGACACATGCTCAATTCAAGCCATTCTCGTGCCTCCATGGCCCCAATGCCCTGTTGTATTGAACGACTGGTAAGCCATTGGTTTAAGGTTTCAGAATCTTAAATGCAACAATGTCAGAGCAAACTCAGACTCAACCTTTACATTCATCTCAGTTAAGTAGACTGCTTTTAAACATATAAATAGTATATTAAAAAAACCATACCTTGATATTTTATTTTTTTCTCCTAATACTGTGGAAGGAAGACATTTGAAGGCCAACTACTATTGGCTTAAGTGCTTAATTTTTTTTTAAAGAGAATAAAAGATTAATAGTATAAAAAATACCAATCTACCTGCACTCCAAGGCCTGATGCCTCCAGTGCCAGTGAGACCCCCACGCTATAGTTAGACTTGGTTTCATATTCTTCAGAGTGGAGCCTCTTTTTGAATTGTAGGTTTTCTGATAACTTTGACACGAGATCCCCATAGGAAATGTGCTGCTCCTCAATGCTGCTACTTGCATCACCTGTCATGAACGTTAGTTGGAGCATCTTCAAAACAGTTGGTGGATCACTGATGCACACTGCTCCTTCTGTGGAGCATAAAGCATAGTTTCCGAATGGTCGATAAATATCCATGTGATGCTTCTGCTCTGCTGCTGCTTCACTGATATGCATTGATATATAATGATGCAGCTCTGCTTTCTGGTTGTCAGACATGCCCAATGTGGAACTTGAGGACTGAGGATTACACATTGAAACTTGCCATGATTGCATGAGATTGTGAATTAAAGTAGCAAACTGGTTAGGCATGGAGTTGAGAGGGCAAAAGAGCAGCCTTGGCATGATGTCATGCTGTGAGACAACATGACAGAACCTTCCACCCCATCGTTCTCTAAGAATTGCTCGAGAGAGTGTCTCATTCCCTATCATTGGGCTCCCAAATGTGATACAGAGGAGTGAAGCAGGCGTTGGAGCATTTGCCCGAGCAGATGATGCGCATAGGAAATAGAGGCCCAAAAGGGAGGCCACGCAACCTCCCACAGAGTGGCCAGTCAATACCACGGACTTGTTTTTGGTCTCTGATATCAGCACCTAAACATTTCAAGAAAAGAAATAACCACTACTCTACATAGACAAAATAACATGTTATTTTGATATGACAAATATCAAGTTATGTTAACAAAGCATCATGGTATATCCTTGAACAAATAAAATCCGATTAGCATAATATTGCATCTTACCGGACCAATTTTAGTTATTAAAACTCAGGAAGGATGGTAAATGGTATACATGACATGTGGAATGAATTGCAGTAACAACTTTTAATACTGACGAAAATGAAAAACAAAAGGAGTATAGAACAGATCACAAGATAATTTGATGGTGGAGAGCGGGTCAAACTTGCAATAAACTGCCATCATAATCGTCCTAATGTAAGACTGGACTTCGCTGGGAAGACTTTGTTGGTATACTTGATGGAACCTTCTCCAAGAATGGACAATCAGCCTATTTTGACTGAAACTTGCTGACTCTCTTTGCTAGGAATGGACAGTCTTTCTACGCATATAATGCAGCAATATATATCTCAGCCCCTACTGTAGATCTTATAGACATAAACAAAAATAACATTAAACAAGGATGTCATGGCAAAAACCTTCATTTGTATCAGGAAAAAAGAAACGAAAATATTGATTAATTTGCAGTCTACAAGGCTTAAAACGTAGAATGCATCTTGAATTCTCTCTGGACCCGTCATTTTTCACAAATCCCATGCCCAGATTGGCATACTTTACCATAAGAAGGTGCAGTGCTACACCTAAAGGTTGTGCTGATATTTAATTTTCAAAACTTTCCAGCAATTGACACCAAGGAAGACGGCGCATGCATCTCAAAGTCCAAAGATCAATTTTTTCTTCCACTCGAAAAAAGGAAAAAAGGATCAATCATATTCGAGTAATGATGCAATTTAGGAGATTTGGTGAAATTAAAAAACGACCCTAATTTGATTAAATTAGGAGCATAGGAAACCCTAATCCAAGAAAAAAAAAATCGAGGCCAGACCTGGAACTCGGAGCTATGGTACAAGCTCATAAACAGGCGGAGGGCACCGGCCTGGAGGAGCACCGGCGGCGGCTGCCCGCCGTCGTCCGCTTCGCCTCCGCCCAGCGGCTCAAAGAGCTCATGCGCGCCACTGTAAAGGGGAACAAGCTCGAAGAACCCACCGCCGAGGCCAGACGAGGCCGCGGACGGCGAAGCGTCTGTATGCGCCCCGGAGAAGGCGACGAAGACCGCGTCGTCGCTCCTGTCGAGAACGAATCTCGCGTTGCCAGCATTGGCACGCAGGGAGCGGCTCCACGCTTGAGTCAGCAAAGGGGAGGAGGCGAGGAGAGCGCCGAGGACGTGGCTTGTCTCGAACCTTTAAGAGAAGCCCCAAATCAAGACAGAGCGAGAAGGGAAGAGGCGATGGGATTGAGCTGTAGAAACTTACATGGAGCGCTCCGCCTCCGCCCTGGAATCCATTGCCGTAGCTTGAGGTCGAATTCAACGGCGAGGAGGAAGAGGGGAACTTGATATTTGGGGAAAGAGAAAGAACGATGGTTTGGGTTTCATGGTGCCCACTTTCAACACACTGATTGAGAGAGATCTTGTTTCGTGTTTTTATCTTAAAATGTGAAAGCATGGGACGCACGGCGCACCACTATTGAACAAATTTCATTTCACCCCCTCCCCTTGTTGTTCCCTTTCTTTTAAAAATATACTTCGTAGTTTTAAAACTGTAACAATACCCTCACTGACATAAAAAAATAAATAAAAAGGATAAAAATCAGAGGAGCACGTTTTTAAATCCCATTTTTTCTGTTTTTTTTTTAATTCAAAAAGTGTCCCACCTCAATTGTAAATATATTATTGGACATTATTATTTCTTATCACCCATTATATTATAAATCACTCTATTAATTATATCAACATGACAAATTCCTATTAAACAATTATAAAATTATACCTATTATAATATTATAGACATTATGATTTCATAGTTATAATCAGACGGATGCACATTTGGACAAGCTGAGCCTTTTTTATTATTATTTATATAAATTTTATTAGATACGAATCAAA
The DNA here is from genome assembly GCA_037833815.1 of Zingiber zerumbet. NCBI lineage: Eukaryota > Viridiplantae > Streptophyta > Magnoliopsida > Zingiberales > Zingiberaceae > Zingiber > Zingiber zerumbet. Next base: position 2,916,269 of record JBBMJZ010000027.1, read on the forward strand.
CAAAGAGACAAGAAATATATTGATTCATATTGGAATTAATTTGAACAATTGATTTGACTAAGTTACGGTGAAACTAAATTTAATTAGATTAAATAGATTTAAAATGAGTTAGTAATTTTGAAAAAAAAACTATTCTCTCTTTGATTATTATTATTATTATTTTCTTCCATATACGTTGTCTCCTTTCCACCGTCTCACGTGCAAGCCTTCACTCGTGGCCCATAGACAAATGTAAGTTAGGGCATTACTAGGTTGTAGCCTAGCTTTTTATTTTAATTAATCTATATAAATTTAGTTAATTATTAATCTTTTTTTAATAAAATAAATAAACAAATCAGATATGAAAAAAAAGGTACTGAATTAAAATTGGATTGGGTAAAAAAAAAAAAATCCATCAAGTAGACACGGAGATATAGATAATGGTGCAATCATCCTCGAGTTTGATTAAATTCAAGTTTAATCGAGCTTGAATTTTAATATTTGAGAGAAAAATTAAATAGATCAAGAGAGAATAGGATACTTGTTTAAGAAAATTTTAACCGGAAGTTAGGCAACGGAAAGTCATAACTGGAGATTAGATAACGGAACAGGGGTAGCACAGATGGGGAGTGCATGGTTCTGTGGCCGAAAGGTCCAGGGGTCGATTCTCGGGATGTCACTGCCTGGGGTTAACGTCTCCGCCATGTACTTTCCACCTGTGTACCTGTATTTACCTCCCTCCATATCCGTGGGACCGGCTCTAG
>JBBMJZ010000027.1:2988873-2999541 GCA_037833815.1 Zingiber zerumbet
AAGCCATCAACCTGAGTCACATGTGTATCCTGCAGTCCTGCACAACTCAAATACACATATCAAATACAAGGGTGAACTTAACTTAAACCCTTTGCCCAAACACCAAAACACATGGTCGCACGAACCATTGGGATTGCTCCAACAAAATGTACAACCTAGGCAATGTGTAATAATTATCCGAGAAGTCTTTCCTTTACCTACATGTATACCTCTTTTATTGTTTATAGATTATGTCATTGCTAAGGTTATATTGAAGGAATATGTTATTATAAATAGCCTGCTGATAGGAGACAAGATGGTTCATAATTAAGGTTCCAGAAGAATATTCTCTAGCATATAGTTGTTATTCTAACAAGTTGTTAGGATTCTCTGCTCATGTTGTCTGTTGATTATATCCCGAACAACCTATAAGACTAACCGTCTTAATGCATATTTTCTTGTTAAGCTATGCATGCTGAAAATCTGTCAAGGTAGCAATATGAAGCTAAACGACTTAAGCCCGGCTGATAATTTGTCCAATCAGGCGTATAATGAGCCTCTAGATAAATGAAGTTGTGTTTTGAGAGGTTCAGTCAATATTTTGAGCCAAAGTGCCTTAGGCATGATCGTCCCTTTGTCCGGCCGGGCACATAATAATGTGCAGGTAAAGTGCACTTGGAGTTTCAACCGGGTCTATAAAGTTATCTTACACTTAAGCATATAAGAGACAGGTGTGGAGCCATATAAACCCGTTTAACTCTATTATTGAACTGATACTCATAGGGTTGATCGATAATCGGGTCGACCGGGCATGTGTAGAGAAGCCCATATAGAGTAAGGAGTTTGGTCCTCCCTTTAACTAAAACTATGGCTGAGCGAATGTGGGGTGAGTCGGTTATTCCGACCGGCCTATAAGGGATGTTGTCCTTAAACTTGATTGGCTATTGATTGATCGGACGTGCTGTCTCTTTAATTCAAGCATAAAGTACTGAAACACTTATATTCGACCGTCTTTATAACAGGTTGACATTTGTCCGCACAGCTTAGAATCCGACTAGGCTGAGCGAGCGAGCCTTAGCACTAGGCAGCCAACCAGGTGGGGAGATGTTCTCCTCCATTGACTTTGACAGCTACGTCACCTCAACTTTGGTCGTCACATCATCTCTTGAATCCGTTCGTTTTGGATTTTAAGTTTAGATTTAACTTGTTATAATTTGTAGATTTATTTTCTTAATTCTTAGTATTTAATTTTAAATTTTTAGAATTATTCATTGTTTCTTAGTAAAAGGATACTTTATTATAATTAATTTTAAAATTTAGTTTCAAGTTTTTATTATTTAAATCTGAATTAACATTATTAAAATTTATAGATTTATCTTTTGAATTTTTAACATTTATTTTTGAATCTTTTTCCAGATTTATTTTTGAATTTTTCAAATTTATATTCTTGAGATTAGATTTTATTTTATTTGAAATTTTATCTTTTGACTTTCTAAAATTTAGAAAATTATTATTTAAATTTTTAAAATTATTATTAAGATCAGAATTTATTTCCTTAAAATTTGAAATGTTATCTTAGCAAACACTAGACCAGAGCGACTTTCCTACGGTAGAGTGCTCTACACTTTTCTAACTCAAAGCGACTTTCTAGGCCATAAGCTGGAGTTCCAGTTAAGATTTCCACCTGCAGCCTCTGCAGGGCTGTGCTGTTCTCCATTAGCTCGAGGTTGACTATCCCCATTTGACACGACACAGTTGCAGTAAGTGCAAAAGATTCTAGCTTTCGAATCCAAAAACAAGTTAGGTAAGCATGGATTCCAAGCATGCCCAAACTCCATTCTCTGAAGCACTGGAGAACCAACATGAGTCCTCGTCAGAATACCAAACACTTCAAGATTTACTGATCCTCCTACAAGCTCTCACCTCCACATGGATCTTCATCAGTATCCCTGTGGTGGTGGAATTTGCTTTTATAATTGGTTGGCTTCATGTTATAATATATATCGAAAGATCGTAGACTTAATTGTTGCACCTTTTGGTGTTGAAGAATTGAAAATTTCCACTCGACAAGTAAATATTTTAAACTCAGTGCGGATCAAATTTGCATTTTATTCGTGTGGACATGGAAAAGAAAGTTGGAAACATTATTTTAACCTCTGGTAAACGCACTAAGCTCCAACTCTATTGGGCTCTAATAGAAACCTTCTACCAAGTTGGCATTTCAACGAATGCCTTCTTACGCGCCATTCATGAGAGGTCTCCTCATCTCCCATGCATTCAGCGTCGAAACTTTCACGTCTGCAATTCCATTGTTGAACGCAAAGAGATGAGCATCTCTCCTCAAGGCTAAGCTGGGATAAACCCTGGAAGTAATGCACGTCATGCCTCCAGCTCCAAAGCTCTCCACCACGGAGTGATCAATCTGCAACGGTGGCGAAGGTGTCAGTAAAAGGAGAACGTGGATTTTCGGATTTCAAAGATTCATCAGCATACCAAGGTCCTCAGAGATATTTTGCCAGTTCTAGCTATATCGACATCAACAAAGCCCGCGAACGTTGGCTTGTACAGATTCGACCTCAGAGATGACCTGTTTAGGTGTTATAAACTCACTTTTATATCAGCAACAAAAATGAAAATGATATGTAACAGACTGACCTGGTAGGATCATGGCACAGAAGGACCTTATATTTGTGTTCGGCCTTGAAGATTCTGAAGAAGACAGCAGTCTTCTCTTCCATGTTGGCTGAAGCTAGAACATGGAGGCCGAAAGGTCCGACTCCACCTTTGACCTCTGCTCTCTTCCGGCCGCACAGTGTTTCGGCATCGGTTGCCCATGAAGGATGAAAGGCCTCAGCTTTTTCCAGCCCCGAGACTTCGAACGTCACCTCCACATCCGCCTGCAAACCAAATTAGACATCGCAAATGCATCAATCGTGTTTTCCCAATTCTGAATGATCGGTCTGTAAAACTAAATTTTCGTCAGGGTGAAAACAGTGTCAAAAGTTTCGATCGATTCTAACCTGCGAAGAGTCTATCCCCTTCACTTCAAGTAAGCCACCACTTGGCACTTGCTTGTTCTGGACGACGATGTGCTTGCTTCTCAGAGATTCGAGCTCCTCAACTGGCCATTGGATAAGCTGGCGACCGTTTCCGGCAAGCCACACAGCCCTTGGAATAGCCTGAAAGACAGATCAAATTCGAAAATTAAAAAGGGAAAAAGTTTGCGTCTTGAATCTAACCAAACTTGCAGACCTGGATACCGGCCCATCCTTTAGCTATGTCGTCGTTGACGGAGTCGGATTCATTGGTCCACCCCCACAAGATCCTCCTGTTCTTCTTATTGTCGAAGAACGTCTTCGAAGCGTAGAAGTTACCGTAGTCGTACCTCAACCCGGTGTTGCCGTCCGGCGACGCGCCGTCGGGTACGTACCTGTCCTTGATGTGGTCGTACGTCCCGACCGTGTAGTACTCGTACCTGGTGACGTCCAGGCTCACTTTCAGAACGTGCTTCACGGCGGCGCCTCCTAGCGTCGACGTGTCGAGCCCCAGGCGGCCGCGCAACGACACCGGGTACAAGTCCGGGCACTCCCACATCCCGGTACCAGTCGCCGTGTGCAGCGAGTGCTTCGCCTTGACCCACCGCACGAAGTCGCGACTCCGGTACAGGATCACCTCCCCCCTCGTGTCCCTCTTGCTCCCGATCACCAGCTTCCAGTGGCCGCTCACGCCGCGCCACGCCGTCGTCGGGTCGCGGAACGCGCTCGCGTTGACGCCGGACTCGGGCGCGATCACCGGGTTGAAATCGGGCTTGACCCACTCGCGGAGGTACGGGTCCGATAGGTTCTTCGGGTACGCCACGTTCTGGACCTGCCTGTCCTGCGGGTCGACGCCCGTGTACATGATGACGGGCCGGTTTCCGGGTAGGATGGTGGTGGATCCGGACCAGCATCCGTTAATGTCGAATGACTTGGACGGATAGATCGCCGGTTGGAGCGCCTTCCAGTTGATTAAATCGGTCGAGACCGAGTGGGCCCATACGATGTTGCCCCAGACCGATCCCTTGGGGTTGTACTGATAGAAGAGGTGGTACAGGCCGTTGTAGTACATGGGACCTGGGTTGGTTTATTTATCAATCCCGATTTGTTTCGACCGGATTAAATGAAGAGATGAGTTAGTGAGCGGGCATACCATTCGGATCTGTGTCAGGGTTGAGTATTTGAGGTATTTCAGATCCGATGTTGACGCCGAGGAGAACCCAACAAGAAGAACATCAGTGATTTTGGCAATAGACAGCGACCAATCACACAATTAATACGTGTAACAACAACGACTAAAAAGAACAGTTTGAACCATTTGATTATTAATAAAAAAAAATACTGAGGAATATTATTCATTGGGAGATTCAGATCATTTAAATTCCATTTCCCACATGAAACCCTAAAAAGATGTTATTTTTTTTTCTCTTTAGAAAAAAGCAATCGAAAATGTCAAAATCAAGAACCGAAATGTGACCCGACCTGTGGAATTTAGTTACGAGTGAGAATAAAAATAAAAATAATTCAGTTGAAATAAAGCGAGCAAAGTGGGACAGGAATTCGATAAAACGATGCGGTTAGGCCCCATACCCCTACTCTTCGGGCTTAAATGCGCCGCACAACTCGCCGGCGGCGTCGCCACCGACGAAGATTCGCAGAAAAACGATGACGGAAAGAAAGAGGAAGAGGGTCGAAGACGCACCGTTAAGCCAATTTCTCTGCGACTGAAAGTGGAACCTGGGCCTCAACTCGCTGCTCACGACGGCGGCGGACACAGATTGGAGAGATTCGTACACCACGTGCGAAGCCTCCGTCGCCGCCCACCAATGCGCCAACACCAGCGCAATGGCCAGCAACCGCCCCAAAATCCGTCGCGCCATCGCCGGTCAGAGGAGGAGGAGGAGGAGGAGGAGGGAGAGAAGGTTGGGATGCGGAATGGGGCTTCGAGCGGGTATAAATAGAGGGCGGCAGCCGTGGGGGTGACGCGTAAAACCGCACAAGAAGAGAGCAATGGCGATGTTATTTTTTTAATATTTTCGAAAATATAGCTAAAATCTGTTTCTGTTATTTTATCGGTCTCAATATTTCCAAGTCATGATTTACGGTGAGCTGGAAAATATCAAATTCAATTTAATTTAAAATTTCAGAGATAAAGTCAGCAAAACATCTGCGAAAATAAACACTTAGTTAAGTCTCGGATTTTGAATCTAAAATTAGTAAAATTTCACCAAAAGAATCTTTAATTGTAAAAATTTGATTAAAAAAATGGTCTTTAACAAAAAAAAATGTTGTAAATTTTTGGAGAAAAGAAAAGAAGAGAGGGAATTCCTCCTCTCCACATTTGCAACTTTGAAAGCTCTTTTAAATAATTACTTGTCTCGGTTTGCAAGTGAAACAATGAGCTGCCCCCTAATTTGGTTTCTTGTTCTAAGAATAGTTTTGTTCTGTAATCCCAGAAAACAACACATTAATCATAGAAAAAGCAAGCCATGCAATGCACGCGTGCCAAGGGGAAAAATATTGTTTAAACCCCACAAGATCTAATGAAATTAAGGAGGATGGAAGACAAATTTGCTTTTTGCTAACATCATCAATAAAAAAACAACAACTTGGTACATGAAGCTCTCATCGGTATAAAGACCTAAAGAAGAATCTAGTATACATAATTTTACCTCCCCTTTACATACAGATTTTTTTAAAACAAATAGTTATAAATTTTAAAAGTTTCAGGATTTTTTCATAAAATATTCAATTAAATCAAGAACCGAACTTTTTTTTTCCTCTCTATATTTTTTTTCTCTTTCCCATTTCTCATTTCCCATTTCCCATTTGCTATATTTTTTTCTCCTCTCCTCTCTCTCTCTGTTTTCTTTTTCCTCCTAATCCTCTTTCCTTTTTTCTCTCTTATGGTCTTCTTCCTCTCATAATCCCCTTATTATCTTTCTTTAATCCTAATTTTACCCTTAAATCCCCCGTCACACATTGATATCGCTATTGTTCACATTGCTATCGTCGCACGCCGCTATCACTAGCACCACTGTCATTTGTTGTCAGTGCTGTCATCATTGTTTCACTGACTATCCATAATAAATGTTTTTTTATTGAAGTAAAGTTTTCTTACTTTATCTCCTTTGATTACAAATTTAAGTGTTGAAAAAAATATATAGCGTTAATTTTCATATAATTATATTTTTATTTGTTAGTCAAGTATGTTAAATATTTACGTATATTGAGATCTTTGATGCAGTTGATGTTTAATTTGTTATATGAAGGTGATCAATTTCATCGATAATCATTCAAAATTTTGAACAATTAAATCATTTCATTTATTACAACTCATCATATAATTCACTATAAGAAAACCAACAATTAATGATGGAATTTAATTTCTATCACTAATTAGCGATCGAAATAAATTATGATCACTAGTTTAGCGACAAAAATTAAATTTTGTTGTTAATTTCATCTCTATACTTATTTAACCTATTTAATTAGCTACGAAAAATTAATTCTCTCGCTAATTTAGCAACGGAATAAGTTTTCATCGCTATTTTAACAACTGAATTAAGTTTCCGTCACTAATTAACTTTCTAATTAAGGTTCTTATTCTCAATTTTTTCTTCCTAACGCCTTAAAATCTTCCTCTCTGATCTACCTCCTCTCTGATCTCTGGTACGTTCCGCTCCTCTCCTCTTCTCTCCAATCTCTGGTACCGGCATGCATTCCGTCAGTATACTCGATCTTCTCCCCTTCCCTCTCCTCTCTTAGTGGCGAGGTCTTGCTTTGGCTCCGGCCTCATAATGAGGCCTTGCCTTGGCCGCAACCTTGCAGCGAGGTGGCGAGGTCGGCATGACCTTAGCAGCATTCCATGGTCAGCTTGAATTTGCCCCTTGATTGCAAATTATGGTTATGCCACTACTACTAATTTGGCAATCATGACTCCGATGCATAATCTCATGCACATATCACCCACATTAATGATGTCTGACTCGCGGATGCCCGAGGCAATCAACAATAAGGTGGTAAGGCCTTGCAACCACATTAACCGTAAAGTTCACGTCGGCATGCAGGTCAAACCATACTTCAATCGAGTCAGTTGAACTTGAATATCCTTCGACTATACTCGATTGAGAGGCTTGTGATGTGGTGAATAGAAGTCTCCACGTGGCAAGATCAGAAGCAAAAGTCAAGTCCTTGGTCAACGGTCAAACAGAGTTGTAAGTCAAGCAAAACGGAAAGACAAGATAGATCTCCGCCCTAGCTTCCCAGACTCCTCCAACTCGGCTTCCTAAACTCCTCCGATCCGGTCTACCCGACTCCTCTATTCGGCTACCTGGGCTACTCCAACTCAATATTCCCGACTCCTCTGTCTTCGATTTTATCCCGACTCCTTCGACCCAATACCCAACTCCTCTAACTTGATACCCAACTCCTTTGAACCTAGTCTATCTGACTCTTCGACTCAATACCCGACTCCTCCAACCCAAGTCTACTTGACTCCTCGAACCTTATCTATCCAAATCCTTAGCTTGATCACTTGGGCTCCATTGACTCAACCTCAGTTCGATCATCTAGGCTATTAGATTTGGCATCATCCCCTTGGCTAGGGTCCATATTCTACAGGGCTTGTTGGAAACGTGGGGGCATCTCTATGATGGGGTCATTCCTTCCGAAAAACATGGAAAATAGAAGCACATATCTTGGAAGAACGTGTGTATCGAAAGCACACGTTTCAGAACGTGTGGTGAACGAACATGAACACCTCAAAGAAACATGCATATTAGTAAAGTCGACCCTCGGGTGGCAAAGGTGGGGCCGGCACATAGGACCCCATCTCTAACAGAGCCCACTTTTTAAAAAAAAAATTAATATTTTTTAAAGTAAATACTAATAAAATGTGTTCATTAAAAATTAAATTAAATTAAAAATATGGGCCTACTTTTTATAGTTTTATATATTTTTAAAAATAAATGCTAATAAAATAATGTCGGGAAAAAATAAATTAGAAATCTAAATATAAATTCTAAAACATTATGATTTTTTTTTTTTTTAAAATGTCCAACAAAAATATGCACGGACCAAGTTGAGCGACCTTTTCTTCCTCTTATCCGTTTTTCCTATTTCTATCTCCTTAAACATAAATTTAGTTATGTGTTCGGTTAAAAAATTATTTTTATAATATCAATTCTATTATTTTTTATATGAATATAAAGATTTTTTTTACACCGAACCCCTTAAAAATCTAGAATCGGCTCTATATCAAGTTGTTCACTCTCACGGACACAGGTATGCACATACTGGCATTCAAACTTTCTACTGTTCTATTATTTTAATTTTTCTTTAACCTCTTACTAACTTAAGCATCAGAATAGTCATGTTGAGTTTAATCTTCACGCCTATTCTTAACTTCTGGATGAGCATGACAAGTATCCTCAACGCCACCATCCTCGCCAACGTACATAAGATCTCCACCTCAATAATTACTTATCGTTGACTCGTCAAATTGCGATCTCGACAGGAAGACCTACTTTGCTAGAGCCTTTTGCTAACCTCATCAACACAGTCTAATAATTGTTAATCGAACAGGAATGTAGTGGCATCATTAATTATGGTCAGTGCCACTGTGAATCCTTAATGGGAGCTTTTTTATTTGGATAAGGGGATGAGCCCATTACATGACGACAGCTAAGTCGCCATCTGGACGCCACTGGCTAATCTATCGGCACACTAATTTCATGCACAGATCAGCAGCAACTACACTTTTCCAAAAGTTAAATTGATTACATGTCAATCTTTTCCTATACATTATCTATCAAATGCCTTTTTTTTTCTTTTTAATTAATTTCATAAAATACTTGACGAGACGACACCTCAAATTAAATGTGTACTGTTATCATACGAGCGGCGGCTCCAGGGTATTTGTTCACCAAAAGAGCTGGTTAATGGGTCAAAAAGAGATGGCTTTCAAGATAAGCTTTAATTATGCAACTGTTAGCTCACCCAATAAAGTATCCAATATGTTTTTTTTTTCACAATACTAACTAGTTAGAATTTAACTAGTTAGAATATATTTTATAAATTATTATTAAAGATATTTTAATAATATCATCACTATATATTAAGTATATGCATATATGTATTACAATTCAATTCCAACTAACTAAATTCTGGCTAGATAGATTTATCGATTTTTTTTTTCTTTGTTGCTAAAGATATAATCCAGTTAATTATCTCAAATTAAATTTAATAAGGATCAAATTCTGATAAAGACTGAGAAATTATTCTCGCATGTGATAATTACTTTTGATTTTCTTATTTACTCTCTTTTAATGGTGTGAGACATTCACAGGACTGCCAAAGTGATAGATTTCATATGTTTTTTTATATAGAATTATCTAACATTGTTTGTATGCAACAAACTAGAGTTGTTTGTCTAATATTACAGAATTATTTTTTTTCATAATTATCCAATATTGTTTGTGTTCTCGTGATACTCAGTTGGCTAGAGGATAACATATTTATTATAATAAAGCAAGAGATTAATTCTCGGCAGATGTATATTTTTGAAAAAAAAACTCCTCCAACCCCTTGGTCAACTTGATATAAGTTGATCATGTTATTTAATTGTCCACTGTTACTTGCCCCTCCAATCCACTTGTCTCCTTGATCACTGTGATTTATCTCTCTTTACATAACCCATGGACAGGCTGTGAGAGACGTTTGGGGGTGAATATAATCACCTTTTGTTACAATTGTCTACTGTTACTTGTACTCCTGGGGCTATGGTGCGGCGGAAGGGCAACAAGTTGTCATCGAGGTACCCGCAGTTCGATCCCTAGTTACAACGCATTTGTAAGGAGTTTTCTTCCAAATGTGGCACGTAATCACGGAATGCTGGACTTCTGGGCCGCTTGTTACAAGTGATTTTCAATTTACCTTAACGGTCGGTGGGAAACTTTTGTAGGGTCAAACTACTCGCCTCAAGTTTCGTGTTATGTGATTCATCATTTTTTTATCCACGGTTGCTTGTGGGAAAAAACTCCTTCCACTCCCTAGTCAACTTAGTGGTCAAATATATACTGACTTTCGTAATTTATCTCCTTTTACATAACCTGTAGACAGGATATGATGGAGATATGAGGCGAGCACAATAACTTTTTGTTACAATTGTCCACTATTGCTTATGCCATTGTAGAAAAATTTCTTCTACTTCCTAGCTACTTGGCGGTCGGCTATAAGCTAACCCCGTAATTTACCTTTCTTTACATAACCTGTGGATTAACTATAAGGGGTACATAGGATTAGTATAATCATATTTTACTACAATTATCCATTGTTGCTTGTACCCTAGAGGCATAGTTGAGATCATAAGTGGATAGAAGTTTGCCACTTAAGATCGAGAGGTCGAACCTCTGAGCTGACGGAGCGTAAATCTCTACACATCCTGTATAACTCGCCTTCTCATTCAGTTATCTTCTCAATCATCGTAAGTAATTTCCGTCATATTGGTTTTGACTTTTGAGGTAAACTGGCGGGGTTGCTGAGGGTGAGTACTTCACCTTGCCACGTGTCCATTGTTATCATCCCTGTAAAAGTTTGCTTGAGTTTTCTAATTTCAATCTCTATGCGTAAGCGTGCGGGACGTTCAAGATGA